>JAQQSV010010853.1:0-13160 GCA_028646515.1 Pseudochirops corinnae | reverse complement strand
TTTCTCTGAGTTTAGGTATCTCCTTCCTTCTTGAGGCTTGTAGAGTTGTCTTTAGCTGTGCATTGTTGAGGATAGTCCAGTTTATCAAGGTTGGTCATCATATGTACGATGTGTCTGTGATTGTGTACAGGTTTTGCCTGGTTCTGCTCTTCTCACTTAGCATCAGTCCATATAAGCCTCTCCAGGTAATTATGAAGTCTGTCTCCTTCCCATTTCTTATAGCACAATAGTTGAATAAGAGATATTCTTAACCAAGAAAGTGATAGAGGAAATACAAAAGATAAAATTGATAACTTTGATAACATGAAATTAAAAAGCTTATGCACAAACAAAATTAATGTACCTAGGACAAGAAGGGAAGCAGTCACATGTAGAGGGAAATCTTTGTTTCAAATTTCTCTGATAAGGGTTTAGTATCCAAAATACATATACATATATATATATATATATATATATATGCACGCACATACATATATATATATACACACACATATATATGTACACATATAGGTGACCAAGAATTGGACAAAGGATATAACAATTATCAAAAGAGCTGCAAACAATTCACAATCAGATGAAAGAATGCCCCAAATTACTAATATGAGAAATGTAAATCAGAATTGCCCTGAGGTATCACCTTACACCCTACAAATTGGCAAAGATGACAAAAGATATGAATGGTCAATGTTGGAGAGGTTGTGGGAAGACAGGCACATTAAAGCATTGTTGTTGGACGTGTGGGTTGTTACGACTATTTTGGAAAGCAATTTGGAATTTTGCAAATACAGTGACTAAAATGTGCATGTCCTTTGACCCAGTGATTCCACTAATAGGTTTATTCCTCTAGAAGGCCATTGATAAGATGAAAGTCCATATATATATATATATATATATATATATATATATCAACAGATCCATAGCATCACTTTTTGTGATAACAAAGAATTGGAAACAAGTAGATGTTCATCATTTGTGGAAAGGCTAAACAGTTGTGGAACAGTTGTGGTACAGAAATGTAATGGAATATTACTATGCTATAAGAAATTATCTGTGTGATGAATACAGAGAAGCATGGAAAGATTTTTACAATATGATGCAGAATGAAGTAAGAAAAGTCAAGAAAAATATATACTAAATTATTATAACAATACAAATGGAAAGAACAACCACAAAATAACTAAAATTTAATATTTCAAAATCACAAAGAACAAACAGAAGAGATGTGAGAAAAACTCCCATCCCAATCCTTTGCAGAAGTAGAAGATCCATGGCTGTGGTACACTGTACATATTTTCACTCTTTTCAATGTATCACTCAGTTTTGATAAATTTTCCTTTGCTTTTTCTTTAAAAAATATTATTTGTTATATGGGATGACTCTGTAGAGAGGAAGAACTAGGAAAAATTTTGGTGACTAAAAAACAAAATATCAATACAATTTTTAAATGAATAGTAGAAAGATATCACAAGAACACAAATAATTAAAACACAGGGAAGAATTTTACAAAAGATCACAAGATCATAGCCATAGATTTGTAGCTGGACGGGACCTTAGAGACCATTTTATCCAATCCCTCATTTTACAGATGGGAAAATTGATACCAAGAGAAGTTAAATGGTTTGTCCAAGGTCACACAAGTATAAAATGGCAAACACAGGATTTGAACCCATCTCTTCCAATTCCATATGCAGTACCCTTTTCATTATACCTCCAAAGTATTCTAAGAAAATTTGGCAGACATTTTTATAACACTGGAAGGGTTTCAAAGCATTTAATATGCATTATCTCATTGAACCTGTACATTGGCTTTCTGAGGTACAGTATATATTTTTATTATATTATTATATACCCTTTATGATTAAAGAAACCAAGGCTCAGAAGGATGAACATACTTGTCCATGGTTATAAAATTAATAAGAGTTAGAGTTGAGATTCAAACCCAAGTCTTTGCTAATCCTGGATTCTATGGTCTTTCCACTCTATATCACAATGACTTTCAGGGATACCAGAATTCAAATCTGTTCTTAGACACTTACTTACTGTGTGACCCTAGGCAAGTCACTTAACTTCTCTCTATCTGCCTGAGTTTCTTCAACTATAAAATAGGGACAATAATAGTGAGGATCAAATGGGATGATATTTACAAAGCACAGGGCCTGGCATAGACAGGGTTCTATCTAAATGCTAACTATTATTAGAATTCCAGTGCTATATACCATGGAGAGTTTGAATATGAATAATATGAAAGATGGAGCCAGAATGTGGTGGGTAAGGTAAACGCCAGACAAGGAGTTTGTGTCTTGTCCACTAAAAAATGAAGAATCGGGGCAGCTAGGTGGCACAGTGAATACAGCACCAACACTGGAGTCAGGACGACCTGAGTTCAAATCCAGCCTCAGACACTTAACACAAAAACTAGCCATGTGACGTTGGGCAAGTCACTTAATCCCAATTACCCTCCAAAAAACAAAAAAATAAAAATAAAAAATGAAGAATCATTCAAGATTTTCGAGAAAGAGGGAAAAAGAGCAACTCTGCAAAAAACGTTGAGTCTGACAGACAATATATGCAATATTTACACCAGTTCCTGAGACCATTTTTTGTTTGTCTGGATGCAAGAAAACACATGTTTAATTTCACTTACTGTATACAATTCTGTCCAATATCTTTCAAATACATTTTGACTCTCTTTTAATACAGCAAAAGTTTGGACTGGATGGACTTGAGGTTCTGTTGAGTTATAAATTCCATTCAGGAACTCATGATTCCTTATCAAACCCCAACCTTAGATTATGCTCTTCCTCCTTCTTCTTCCTCCTTCATTCATGTGGAATAGTCACACTACCATACTGCTGGGTCCACTACAATGCAAATCGACAAGTATTTATTAAATGTCTACTATGTGCACTGAAAATATAAAAACAAAAATGAAAGAATCTTTGCCTTCAAAGAATTCATATTCTACTGGGAAGGAACAACACACTCTACTGGGGAGATGCTTAGATAAGTGTTAGACATCACCCAGAGCCCCTCATGTTACCAGTGACTCTGGGTTCAGATGAACTAGATTCCATCCTGGTAAACTAACCCAAATGGGTCTTTATCCCTCTCCAGTTTTTATCTCCACATAAGTTTTACTCCTGAGAATTATCTTGAATAAAACTTAGTTATGGCTCACATATAGGTTTCCCCAAATGTGAACCACAGGGTTCTCAAATCCTACATACACACTTAATATAAAATATGGGTATTGGGTGCAGAATAGTCTTTATTTCATTCACCACTGAAAGAAATAAAATGCAAAGGGATCGTAGGAACCTGCAAACCAATGCAGGTACAGAAGACTGTTCAAATAGCTCATTAGACTCCTGGTGGGTGAAGACATTTTGTTAACTGCTGGGCAATAGCAAGTTGGCAAGGTCCTCTACTTACTCTATATTCATGGCATGGCTTTAGCCCTTCAGCTTTAGTCCTTCAATAATCTTCTGTTTAGAGTTCTTTTAGGTCTCCAAGGAAGCATACTGTTAAAGGAAATCTTCTAGAGCAGTGGTTCTCAACCTCTGGGTCATAACCCCTTCGGGGGTCGGATGTCCTTTTCACAGGGGTCACAGGGGTCACCTAAGACCATCAGAAAACATATTTCTGATCGTCTTAGGAACTGAGACATCCTCTATCCATCTCCAGGCGGGTCCGCCCACATGCAGATAAGCCCACATACAAGTATTAAAGGGTCACAACATTAGGAAGGTTGAGAACCACTGTTCTAGAGGTTGGTGCCTGAACATTAGGTGATGGCCCTTTATTATTTGTACATTTTTACTTATTGAAAGGGAAAGGAAAAAGCACATTTACTCATATGAGAAATTCTGAAAAGAGAAACTTGTCAGTCCTTGGTCAGAAATATAGACCACAGTGAAAAGATCTGAGAGAAATCAGTCACTCAGAGACAAAGAATTTACTGAAGGCAAAGATGGCCAAAGTCTCTTTTTTCCAAGCAGCTCACTTGTGTATGACTGTTGTGAAGAATTGAAAGATGATAGTTGAGAAAGCCTGATGATGAGAACTCTTTGGTAACTGTGGGACAATTGTAGATTGCTTATCTGTGACAGGTCTGACAGAAACAGGAATTCTGATTCCTCATCCTAAGGAAGAAGCAAATCATTTCACATAAGGAACACCTTGAATTGAGGCAAGGATCAGTCTCAAACTAGGTTTAGCACCCAAAAAGCCAAGTTAGCAACCAGTCAGTGACAGGAAAAGACAGAGAAGAAAGAAGAAGAGAGATGAGGAGAGGAGAGGAAAGCAGGAAAGGGAAAGACAGGAGAGGAGAAGAGAGGAGAAGAGAGGAGAGGAGAGAAGGGAAAGGGAGAACAAAATTGGAAGAAAGCTTTGCAGCCCAAAATAGCTGTTGTCAGGAAAGAAAATTTCTCTGCTGCTTAAAGAGCTGACTGGGAAAAGAAAAGTCAAGGCTACCTTGATCTTTCCTGCCCTCTAGAACCTGAGAAGTGAAAACCCCTTCAGAAACCCATAAAAATACCTGAATAGCATTGTGGATTTCTGATTGGGAGAACTGTTTTGCTTTGAGAGCTAGAACTGCCTCAATGCCCATCTAAAGAGCAAATTAAATAGTTCTACAGACTCCAGGATTAGGATCTTTGTTTTCAGTAAAAGATCTAAATACTGCTTCAGCAGCTCAAAAATAACAGTCAGCAAAAAAAGAGTGGCTCTGACTAGCAGGGGAGCAAAGAAGCTCAGAAGAGGAGTGGCACTGACCAGTAAGTTATCCAGACAGTTCCCTAAAGAAATCAAAAACATAAAGTCAGAGTTGGGAGTTGGGAGTAAATGGACTTCTCTAATTTTGTGGCCCCCTGCTAGGTTTCTCTAAATCTGTATCCTTTTTCCCCTACTGTGTATTGGTGGAAAAGTACAACCTACATTTATGGGTGGAGAGTTATGTTATGATTATTCTTATTTTTACTCTCTTATTTAATAAATGTTTCAGGATAAAGCATTAATGGTAAAGATGCAGAGTAGAGGGACTCTCACTCAGCTGAAATGAGTTCACAACATTCCCTTCCAAGCAATTTTTAAAATAACTCATCAAATTGAATTCTGGAGCAGCATAACCAACAAAATGTCAGGATTTTCCAGTCCAAGATAGCTTACGAGATTATAAGGAGACTGTGACACTGTGCTGAGGATTGGCCCAGCCTGAGAGAAGGTGGCAACACCAGTGGTGGGCTTTGGAGGCTGAGATAGTGGTAGCAACAGCAACAGTTCTAGGACCTCTCTTGGCCCAGAGACAGTAACAGGTTTGGACAATTGGTCATAAAGATTACAAGTGATCCTTGTGTGGGCACTGGACATAGAACTAGGCACCACTTGGCAATTCCATTGCCCATTACATAATTCCAGGTCACAGTTCTAGGGCAAAAAAGAGCACATGCCTTTGCAAGGGACTCATCCTTCTTGGGTAAGGACCAGGAGAATAGTGACCAAGCCTCTATAGAACTAGCTGGGAAAACAGCAAGGTAAAATAAAGAAATAAATAAAAAGCATAAGCTTGGAACAGTGACCTTCATCCACCTATCCACGTGAGCAGAGCCCAATTCAAACACAAAGTTCAAAGTCAAGAAAAAAATGAGCAAACAACAACAAAAAAGAACCAGACCACAAAAAGCTACTCTGGTGACAGGGACATTCAAGACACCGACTTAGAAGAAGAGGATAACATGAAAACATCTACAAGCAAAGCCTCAAAGAAAAATGCAAATTAAACATAATATCAACAAGAATTCCTACGAGAGCTAAAGAAAAAAATGAAAAAGAACAAAAAATTATTTTTAAAATCAAATGAGTAGCAGAGGAAAAAGTAGGGAAAGAAATGAGAGCAATGCAAGAAAATTTGAAAAGAAAATTAATAGTTTGGCAAAAGAGGCACAAAAATTACTGAAGAAAATAACTCCTTAAAAAGCAAAAGTAACCAAATGGAAAAAGAGTACAAAAACTCATTGAAGAAAATAATTCTTAAACAGCAGGTAGGAGCTAATGACTCATGCAACATCAAGAAACAATAAAAGAAAGTCAAAAGAATTTTTTAGAGGTGGAGACAAGACAGCAGAGTAAAAGCACAAATCTGACATGGGCTTAGGCTCCAACCACTTCCAATACCTGTAAAAAAAAAAGGACTCTATACAAATTTTAAAGCTACAGAACCCACAAAAAGAAAAAGAGAAATAAATCTCCTGCAGAAGGCAGCCTGGCTGGCCAACAGGAAAAGTCTATCACAGCATGCTGGGAGCCAAGCACAGTGCCCTGTGAGCCATGGTTCCAGCCCTGGGGCAGCCCAGACCAGCCAGAGCAGACTTCAGGAGAGTCAATCAACAGCAGCTGTGGCAGTTTCCAGACTTCTCAACCCATGAACACCAAAGAGAAAATAAAAGGTCAGTGGGGAGCTCTGTTGGAAGGGTGAAGGAAGAGCTTGGTCCAGCCCCTGCCCCCAGGGCAATAAGTGGCAGGAGGCACTGCAGCTGCTGCTGTGTGGCTGCTTCCAGAGCTCCTGGCCTACAGATTATAGGTGGACCAAGCAACCATTCAAAGGGCAATAGCTCTTGCTTTGACCAGCTTGGATTTGGATCACGGTCTTGGGTGGTGGTCCGGGGATGTGTGGCTAGTGTGCCAGAGTTTGTGGGGCCTATAAAAAGGGTGCACAATTAACATCTCCAGCAGCTGCAAAAACCCCAGTGATTTGGGACAAAGGTCTCTCCATTGTGGAAGCAGAGTTCTACCGTGACAAACAGCTCAAAGGTCAAGTAACTGGCAAGGTGAGCAAGCAGAGGAAGAGCAATCAAATCATACAATCCTTTTTTAGGGACAAAAAGGATCAAAGAATGGAATGGGAGAAAGACAACAAAATCAGAACTCCTGCATCAAAAGCTTCCAAGAAAAATATGAATTGGTCACAGGCCATGGAGGAGCTCAAGAAGGATTTTGAAAATCAAGTAATGAGAAGTAGAAGAAAAATTGGGAAGAGAAATGAGAACGATGCAAGAAAAATGATGAAAAGTGAGTCAACAGCCTGCTAAAGGACACCCAAAAAATGCTGAAGAAAATAACACCTCAAAAAGTAGACTAACTCAAATGGCAAAAGAGGTCCAAAAAGCCCATGAGGAGAAGAATGCCTTAAAAAGTTGAATTTGCCAGATGAAAAAGAAATTTCAAAAACTCACTGAAGAGAATAATTCCTTCAGAATTAGAGTGGAGCAAATGGAAGCTAATGACTTTATGAGAAATCAAGATACTATAAAATAGATCCAAACAAATGAAAAAATAGAAGGCAATGTGAAATATCTCATTGGAAAAAACCACTGACCTAGAAGATAGATCAAGGAGAGATAATTTAAAAATTATTGGACTACCTGAAAGCCATGATCAAAAAAAAGAGCCTAGACACCATCTTTCAAGAAATTATCAAGCAAAATTGCCCTGATATTCTAGAACCAGAAGGCAAAATAGAAATTGAAAGAATTTACTGATAGCCTCTTGAAAAAAATCCCAAAAAGAAAGCTCCTATGAATATTACAGCCAAACTCCAGAGTTCCCAGGTCAAGGAGAAAATACTGCAAGCAGTCAGAAAGAAACAATTCAAGTATTATGGAAACACAATCAGGATAACACAAGACCTAGCAGCTTCTACATTGAGGGATCAAAGGGCTTGGAATATGATATTCCAGAGACCAAAGGAGCTGGATTAAACCCAAGAATCACCTACCCAATAAAACTGAGTATAATGCTTCAGGGAAAAATATAGTCATTCAATGGAATAGAGGCATTTTTGATGAAAAAAAAACAGAGCTGAACAGAAAATTTGACTTTCAAATACAAGAAGCAAGAGAAGCATGAGAAAGTAAACAGGAAAAAGAAATCATAAGGAACTTATTAAAGTTTACATTCCTACATGGAAAAATGATAATTGTAACTTATGAGACTTTTCTCATTATGAGGATAGTTGAAGGGAATATATATGTGTACAAATATATATTTATATATATATATATATATACACACACATACATGTATATTTACATATATGTATATATAGGAGGGTGTATATGTGTATAAATATATAGGTGAGTGTGTACATATCTGTGTACATGTATACATAGATGTAGGGCACAGGATGAGTTGAATATAAAGAGATGATATCTAAAAAATAAAATTAAGAGGTGAGTGAGGAATATATTGGGAGAAGGAGAAAGGGAGAGATAGATTAGGGTAAATTATCTCATATAAAAGAGGCAAGAGAACGCTGTTACAATGGAGGGGAAGAACAGGAAGGTGAAAGGGAATGGGTCAAGCATACTCTCATTGAATTTGGCTTAAGGAGGGAAAAACATACACACTCAATTGGGTATCTAACCTTACAGGAAAGCAAGGGGTAAGGAGATAAAAGGGGGGATGATAGAAGGGAGGAGAGGTTGGGGGAGAGGATAGTTAGAAGCAAACACTTTTGAAAAAGGATAGGGTCAAAGTAGAAAATAAAATAAATGAAGGGCAGGAGAGGATGGAGGGAAATATAGTTAGTCTTTCACAATATAACTACTATGGAAATGTTATGTGTAACTACACATATGCTTGTCTTCCCAGTGACAGTGGGTGAGGAGGAAGAATAGAAAGATTCTGGAACTCAAAGTTTCAGAAACAAATGTTTAAAAAAACATTTCTTTTACATGCAACTAGGAAATAAGATATACGGGCACTGGGGTATACAAATCCATCTTGTCCTACTAGAAAGTTGGGGGAGGGAATGGGGGAGGATATGAGAGAACAGATTGGGGGAAGGGGTATTCATTAGGCTTGCTATTTTGGGATGGGGGTAGGGGAAAGATGGGGAGAAAAATTTGTAACTCAAAATCTTGTGGAAATGAATGTTGAAAACTAAAAATCAATAAATAAATTGGGAGAAAAAAAGAAAAAAGAATTTTTTTAAAATAGAAAAACCTGCAAAATCTCTGAAAAACAAATGAACTGGAAAAATAGATCAAGGAGAGGTCATTTAAATTATTGGATGACCTAAAAACCATGATCAAAAAATAAGTCTAGACATAACATTTCAAGAAATTATAAAGAAAAACTGTCCAGATATTTTAGAACCAGAGGGCAAAATAGAAATTGAAATAATTCACTGATCACCTCCTAAAAGAGATCCCAAAATGAAAACTACCAGCCAAATTACAGAGCACCCAGGGAAAAAGGAAAATACTTAAAAGCAACTGGAAAGAAACCATTCAAATATCATGGAAACACAAGCTTTAAAAGATACCACAATAAAGAAGTGGAGAGCTTAGAATATAGTCTTCTGGAAGGCAAAGGAGCTAGAATAATCTACCCAGCAAAACTGAGAATAATCCTTCAGTGGGGAAAAAAATGGATTTTTAATGAGAGAACTTTCCAGCATTCCTGATGAAAAGACTGGAGTCAAATAGAAAATTTGACATTCAAATGCAAGACTCAAGAGAGGCATAAAAAGCATAGCTAATATGGAAATAAGCCTTCTGTGATTTCATGGGTATCACATTGCTTTCCTTCTTGATGGGTGGGAGAGCGATAGGAGAGATAGGAAATTTGGAACTCAAAATTTTATAATGAACATTAACAAACTGATCTGGTATGGCAAATTGCTAATTAATTTATGGAATTATGAAGTGGGACAGGTATATCTACGTCTTTGGGTACTTGCCATGAAAGATCATGATGGCAGTAAAGGATAATGCTTTATTCACACTTTAATAAGGAACAGAGGATGCAGGAACAAACATCACAGAAAATACAGAGACAAGTGGCAAAAACGACAGCGCACAGAGGCAAGTGATGTGGGGATGGGAATAGAATGGTAAAGGAAGGCTGACAGCCTAGGGAAGAGAATGGGGAGAGAAAGAAGCACAGAGATTAACTCATAACTAAGGATTAGATTTGGGGGTACTCAGCAGTGTGGATCCAGATGAAGATTGAAAGAGTACTCAAGGGGCAGAAGTTTGGGTTCTCATTTTTATAGGGTTTTGGTAGGGCATAGACAAACTTTTTTTTTGCTTTTTTGGAGGGGGAAGGGCAGGGCAATTGGGGTTAAGTGACTTGCCCAAGGTCACACAACTTGTAAGTGTTACACGTCTGAGGCTGGATTTGAATTCAGGTCCTCCTGACTCCAGGGCCGGTGCTCTATTCACTGCGCCACCTAGCCACCACAATAGACTATCTCTTATCTCTGCCATCTTGTAGTTAGTTCATTAACACAACTGCTTCATTTCAAAGTTGTTCAAAAAACTTTAAAGTTAGCATGTCCACATCACCTCAAAGTTATCTATAACATTTGGTGGTTCTTATAGTCTTACCACAGATGTCTGGAACTTATCTGAGATTTACCTTTTATAGAAT
The DNA here is from genome assembly GCA_028646515.1 of Pseudochirops corinnae. Taxonomy (NCBI): domain Eukaryota; kingdom Metazoa; phylum Chordata; class Mammalia; order Diprotodontia; family Pseudocheiridae; genus Pseudochirops; species Pseudochirops corinnae. The sequence continues at coordinate 2,729 of JAQQSV010010853.1, read as the reverse complement.
GATGAGGCCCTTACAGTAAAGTCTAGATGGTTTCCACTGATTTAGCACATATTATCAGGATGTAGATTTTGTTTAATATATGATACTGATTGCAAATTATTTTCCTTTCATCTTTAGGGTGATCTGTACATGACTTCTAAGTTCTCCTTTGCAATCTTACTTCCTGATATTGTTACCATATACTACTTATCTGGTCAGTATACTTAGCATACTGACCAGAAAAGGGGAAGGATGGTAAGGAGGAACAGAACAAGATACAATTTTAATATATACTGGATAAGAAATAAAGTGGTTGATCAATTGAAGAAAGAAAAAAAAGTTAATGGAGCAATCTTGGCTGCTGATGTTGGAGAAGAAAACAAAACAAAGTAAGAATTACATAGCCTTGTCTCCATTTTGTGGTCAGTAATCATCAACTGGAATAGCAAAAAAAGAATCAAAGTACCTGGGTTCAAATCTTGGCTCTTAGATTTACTACTTATACAGCTTTGGGCAAGTACTTCCATGGTGCTCAGTTTTTGAGGAGTCTTGGTGAATTGATTGCCTGCTCAATATGAAACAACAGGGTAATATGTCAGTCAAAAATGCTAATAAGTTCTTGGGCAACATTAAAATAGGCATAGCTGCCAGGAATTAAAAAGTGATAGTCCCCTTCCCTCCCTACATTCTGCCTTTGTTCAATATCGGCAGCATTATGTATAGCTCTTGGTATGACTTTTTAAGGACACTGATAAACTGAAAACCATCCAGAGGAAGGTAATCAGAATAATGAAAAACTTTGAGATCACGAGGACCAGTGGAAAGAAATTGGTCTAATTAGCCTAGAGAAAAAAAGAGGAGGACATAGGAACTGTCTGCAAGTATTTAAGATTTGAGGTGGAAGAGGTAGTAGACATTTTCTGCCCAGTCTCAGAGAAAAGAAATCAATAATATGGGTATAAATCACAAAGGCAAATTTAGGTTTGAGCTAAGAAAAGACTTTTAAACCGAATTATCTAAAAGCAAAATGGGATTCTTTGGGAGGTAGTGGACATCTTTCAAGGTATTAAAGCAAAAGCCATAGGACCTGCAAAATGAGTTATAAGGGGGATTCTTTTTCCAGTATGGGTTGAACTAGATTGCCAAAGAGGCCATTAGGACCCTGAGATTCTGTGACTCCCTGATTCTTTGACCTCAGTCTGTCTATCTTATTCAGGTGTATCTTTTCCAGGCAGCTCCATGTTCTATACATTTCCCTCCCCTTTCCTCTAACAACACAATTTGCCAATTTGGCATCTTGTTATCACAGCTTATTCCACAAGCCTGGCATACCCATCTCTAATAATTTAATTGATACTATTACATGACCTCTCCTTAGTCTCACTGACTAGTCAATACCAATAGATCAGTACACAGGTACACAGAAACAGGGAAACAGCAGTTGATGGAAATGGGTGCTTGTTATAATTCATTTAGATATGTATGTGTTACTCTTACATAAATTAATGGAAAATATTATATATTTCATAATCTAATATTTTATATATACATAAACTATCACAAGTAATTAGTGATATACATCCTCTTCAAGAAGTATACCTTTTGGGGATGGCTAGGTGGCATAGTGAATACAGCACTGCCCTTGGAGTCAGGAGGACCTGAGTTCAAATCTGGCCTCAGACACTTAACACTTACTAGGTGTATAACCTTGGACAAGTCACTTAACCCTATCTGTCCTACCCTTCCCACTCCAAAAAAAAAAAAAAACTACACCTTTCTCTTATTTTTCTCATCAGCTGCTCCATAACAAGCAGCCATATTTCACTTTATTTCACTCCACTAATGAGAAAAATGAAAGAAAGGTGTACTTCTTGAAGAGCATGTATATCACCAATTACAGTTGATAGAAAAGGAATGTATCCTAACTTATAAGACAAGTTAAAGCAGAGGAAGGTACTTCCTTGGGCTGTTGAAGTAATAATAAAAGTCTTTTTGTGGCAATCAGGGAGAAAGAAGATACTTCATGAAACCAGTTAATGTAAGCTATAGCTTACTTCAGTAAGGTGCTGAGGTATAACATATAGACATAAAAAATGGAAATGAGAACCAAAATGGAACTTGGTAGGTCGTCCTCTAATAATCCACTCAATCCTTAATCATTAACAACTCATTTTCAATAATACCAATGTATATTTCGAGGCCCCAGCAGACTAAAGTGGCTCCAAAGTTGACCACTGATTAACTCACCTATATACTGAAAATTTCCTATGTACCCGACAACTGGCTTGATCAGTCATATTTACAGTTAGGAAACACAAGGTTAGCAAACTATTATCTTAGTAAACTTCATCTAATCCAAGTGTATATGGCTAGCAAACTTCACTAATCATTTTGTGGCTGATGGGGTGGAGTTCCAGTCCAGACCACTCCACTGATTGTTTCTAAAATCCTTCCTCCTAAGACTCATATGTACAAAAATATTTATTGCAGCTCTCTTTGTGGTGATAAAAAATTGGAAATTAAGGGGATGCCCATCAATTGGGGAATGGCTGAACAAGTTGTGGTATATGAATGTAATGGAATACTATTGTGCTATAAGAAATGAGGAGCAGATGAACTTCATATTTACCTAGAGAGACTTATACAAAGTGATGCTAAGTGAGAAAAGCAGAACCAGGAGAAATTTGTACACAATGACAGACACAATGTATGTGTGATGACCAACTTTGATAAACTTGAGTCTTCTCAGC
>JAQQSV010010851.1:0-13161 GCA_028646515.1 Pseudochirops corinnae | reverse complement strand
CTTAGCCACCAACAGGGCACAGAATCCTAAAAAGAATCTCATCTCTCTGCATACTAGCCAGTGTCAGTAGTTAAGAATCTAAAATTAGAAAGGAAACCTTAGGCTGAAAAGAGTCAGCTTCTCAATCAATTCACAAGAGTGCCTGTTACAGTTCTCAATAATACAGTGCATGCACTATCCTCTGAATCTCTTGCTCTCATCGTACTGCTTACTGCAAGGCCTCAGCCTTTGCTCTAAAACATTTGCAGCTGAAGAAAGCTGGAGAAAATCATGAAATCATTACAAATTGATGTTACATAGTCTCAACTGGGCCCTCAATGCTGCAAGGTGATCTTAACTCCCTATTCCATTCACCAGAGATTCTTCCAAACCTTTTCATTCTTTCTCAAATCTCCCATGGTGACTCCTCTCCTACACCCTGTCAGATGGGAACTTTGATTCATATTTCACTGGAAAAAAAAAAATGAAGTTCTTCTTTGAGAACTCCTTCTTTTCTCCTCCTTATCTCAAATGATTCTGATGCCCACCTTCTGCCATTATCTCTTCCTTTGCCATCTCACATTAAAAAGTGGCCTTACTCCTTACCAAGGCTAAATACTTTACATACAAAGGTGATCCCATTCCATCCCAGACAAATGCCCATCTATCATACTTATTCCCTCACTTATCTTCACCCTCTCTCTCTACTGGCTCCTTCTCTACTGCATAAAGACATGCCCATGTCTTCCTCACTCTCAAAAAACCCTCACATGATCCATCCATCTCCACTAGCTATAATCCCCTATTTCTCTTCCCTTTTATAAGTAAACTTCTTGAGAAGGCCCTCTACAAAGGTGCTTCCACTTATTTTCCTTTCTCTTAACTCCCTACAGTTTGGCCTCCATTATCATTCAATGAAAACTGGTAACTTTTACTCTCTCCAAAGTTACCAATGATCACTCAACTGTAGAATCCAACGGCCTTTTCTCAGTCTTCTTCCCTTTGGACTCCTCTGCAGACACAGATAATCACCCTCTTCTCCTTTTTGTGATACTACACTCTCCTGGTTACCCACCTAACCTATCTATTTCTTCTCAGTCTCCTTTGCTGGATCTTCAACCCTACTAACCACAGGTGTTCCCCAAAGCTGTCGTAGGTCCTTTTCTCTCCTCCTATATGATTTCAGATGATGATTTCATTGGCTCCCCTAGACTCAATTATCATCTCTGTGTTAATGATTCTCAGATCTGCCTCTCTAATCCTAACCTCTCTGTTGACTTCAAGTCTCCCATCTCCAACTTCCTACTGCACATCTCAAACTGAATCTCTTGCAGACACCTTAAACTCAAAATGTCTAAAATGAAACTCATTATCTTTTCCACTAAATCCTCCCGTCACACACTGACAACCTCACTATCATTCGACTCCTCACTGTCTTTCACCACCCATATCCAATTTATTGCCAAACTCTGTTAACTTTGCTTTCATAACATCTCACCCATACCCCTTCTCTCCTGATATTGCCACCATCCTAATGCAGACTCTCAATACCTCACACGTGTGGACTATTGCAATAATATGTTGGTTGATCTACTTGCCTCAAATCTTTCCCCATTCTCAACCATTCTCCAGTGGGCTGTTAGAGGAATCTTCCTAAAGCACAGATCTGATCATGTTACCTCCTCCCCCCCCAATCAATAAACTCCAATAGCTCCCTATCACCTCCAGAATCAAATATAAAATCCTCTCTTTGGCTTTCAAAGCCCTCTGCAACCTAGCTTTCTCCTACATTTCTGCTTTTCTTATACTTTCCTTACCCCATTGTATTTCACAATCCAGCAACAGGGTCTCCTATTCCCCAAAGAAGACATTCCATCTTCTGACTCCAGGAATTTTCACTGCCTGTTCCCCATGGCTAGAATGTTCTCCCTCCTTATCTCTACCTCCTGTGTCCGCTGGCTTCCTTCAAGTTCCAACTAAAACTCAACTTTTTACAGAAAGCCTTTCTCAATTCCCTTCACTTTAGTGCTTTCCTTCTGTTGATTTTTAACTTTGTATAAATCTTATTCTCCTCCACTGGGCTGTGAGCTCCTGGAGAACAGGAACTTTCTTTTATCTTTCTTTGTATCCTCAGCACTGTTCCTGACAAACAGAAAGTGTTTGAATGTTTACTGACTATGTTTTAGGTTCAAATGATTTTGCCTTAATTGTTAATTTTTTTCCCAATTGCCCCAGGTATGTTCATTTGCAAATACTTGAAACAATTCCAGTGAATACTATCAGCTTTTCAAATAAAACCTTTAGGGGCCAATTTCTCCAACAAGTCAATTATAAAGATAAAAGTCCATTTTCCATAATAATAGATTTGTTTCTTTTATAGAAAACAAGGGGAACAAATTCAGATGGGATCAGATGGCTTTTATTCATTCCTATGAATAAGAAAATATATTATATTCACAAGAAGGTATTAAATGCACAGGGAAAGTACAGAGAGAAAAGAATAATTCATTGGATTATTGGAATAATTATGTATTAATTGGAACTTCATGTATCACAACTAAAAAAAGTCTCCTAAGGTTTTTTTGAAGAGGTCTGTCTCTCTCTGTAAGCGTAATTTTCTAAGTTAATCAACAAATGATATTGCTACAACACCAGTTCAAAGCTTCTTGTTAAGACTAATTTCAAATTATTCTAACCAAGATTTAAGTGCTAACTAGATTATGGCCACTAGAGACTTGACAATATAACTAAAAAAAAAAAAAGGATGGAGGCTCACATAGGAAACTGTTTTCTATGATATACCACTGTACTGTTGTTGTTGTTTTTTTGTTCTCAAAGAGGAACAATGACATCCAGAGGGTGATGTCTTGACTTGCTCATGAATTGGATTTAAACGAGGCAAGAGCTGTATAGTCAACCTCCTTCTCTCCTCCAGTCATTGAAGTCCAGTGCAAGATAAAGGTCAAGGGGCAGCTAGGTGGCACAGTAAATAGAACACCAGCCCTGGAGTCAGGAGGACCTAAGTTCAAATGTGACCTCAGACACTTAAGCTCTGTGACCTTGGACAAGTCACTTAACCCCAATTGTCCTGCCTTCCCCTCCAAAAAGACACACACACAGACAAAAGATAAAGGTCAAGACAACTGCTGGATGGCCCATGATGCTGTTGGTGATGTTGGTCTTTCTAAATGAAGGTCTTTCCCAGGTGTCAATTTTCTGTATTATTATTCCCTTAGTCTCTTCTGCAGAGACCCTGCACTGCTTTTGCAGAAGCCCCTTCCTAGGTTTTGGTGGTCCAGTTCTGGTCTCTATCGATCATTCTAATTGGTCCAAAAGCCACTTTTTCATCTGGACTTTAGCTGTCCACCTCCCAGTCTCTCAAAGTCTCCGATCCACTGTATGGCATCTTCTCCAAAGGCACTGAAAACTACCTATAAATGGGACTGTGAATCCCTTCTCAATAAAGCAATAATATGCTGTCTTTTAAACAAGACTTTTTTTTTTCCTTACACTAAGCTATTATCATAGGAGGTCTCTCCCCTGAATGTTCAATCCAATTTAAGTTTCATTACATCTGGACATATTTGCCACAACAGAGCACCCAAGAGTGTTCCTGCAATCTACATGAAGAGAGAAAATGTGCGACAGCAGGATTCTAGACTTCTAAGATTTGTCCATTTATATAATAACAAATACATTATGTTTCACTTTTAGTTTATCTGGCCAGGATGCCTGCAAATAGAAAGCCGCTGTGTTGTCCCACAAGTAAGCTTTTTAGGGGCATGACAAGAATGAAAAATAACACCCACCCTGGGTTTCTGCTGCTATCTCAGACACACAAGTAACATACGACTTTTGCACACAAAGTATCATTCTACAATTTCTAAAGCTTAAGTAAATTCAATTCAACTTAAATATTTATTAAATGAAATATATATGGTTTGGCCTAGGCATTTGTGATACCCTGATGAATTAAGAAGTGGTATATAGTAAAAGAACACAGATCTGGATACGCTTAGCCAAGAAAATGGTAGAATAGGTCAGTTCTTAGTAATGCACTTCTGTTACTGATTTTGTTGTTGTGAGACAATCTGGGTTAAGTGACTAACCCAGTGTCACACAGCTAGAAATTGTCAAGTATCTGAGGCTGGATTAGAACTCAGATCCTCTGGACTCCAGAGCATGTGCTTTATCCACTGCACCACACCTAGCTATCTTAAACCCAATCCACTCTGGCTCTCCTTTAATTGGCCAACAAAAGGTCTGGCCCAAGGCCCACTTAGTGATCATAGTTTGTGCCCAGACAGCTCAGAGTGAATGTAAATAGGAACTGCTAGTTTTGGCCAGTAACCCTAAAGATCTTCCTTCCCTGATAGTTTTCGGTTTTTTTTTTAATTAGGAAAAAGAGGCCATTCTTCAGTTCATTTCTTACCTAGCCTTAATCAGGGCATAGTCTTAGTCAAACTGAGACCTGGAAAAGATGTTAGTTTAAAAAGCCCAATGCAACCAGCCATCTCCAGTCCCCCTGATCTATATTATACAACTAGACCCAGATGGCTTTGAAGGAGAAGATGAGGCTGGTAAATCTGCACAGTCCTCCCTCACTTAAATCCAATTCACTTGCCAAGTCATGGCATCACCTTCCCAATGTCATGGTCTTCTTCAAGAATGAAGGACAAACAACAGTGTAACCCCCCCAAACCTGGGGCACTGTACCTCAAATAAAAAGGTAATGTGCTAAACATGTAGTAATTAAAATTGTGGCAATAAAAATAAAATGAGAAATAATACCACACAAGGTAAAACAGGATCTAGTGAAAGAATTCCCTTTGCCTCCTCTTCCCTAAACCAACTCATAGCCTAACAACACTGGCCTTTCTTCTGGGCTCTGGCTATGGTAGCCTATATCACTTTCCTTTTCAGCATTACACTATCGACATCCTTAACTCTTATCCCATCCTTGCTCCTCCCTTTCCAAACTTCAAATCTGGATTACTCTAACCATCCATCTTTATTCCTGTTGGCAGAAGTAATGCAGTTGGAAGTCACACAATCTATCTGAAAGGATCTATTATAAATTTACATCATCCAATTAATGGATTTCTCCATTCCAAATGTGTTCTCAAGTCACTACACCACCAACTTTTGCCTTCCACTCAGCCAAGGACCTTGTCTCTTAATTCACTGGAAACAAACAAAACCCTAAGATCAGCTGCTGGGAGTTCTTTATCTTCCCCAATTCTATAATTCAAATCAGTTGAGCATCATCCCCCTTCCTCTCCTCTGCTAAGAGTCTCAGAGGAAGCAGTAGCTGCTCATCTCCTTGCCAACTTATACTTGTGCCCATTACCTCATCCCTTCCTGTTTCCCCTAGGAGCTTGCCCTTTCAATCATGCTCTCTCTCACTAATTTTGAACCTTTCATCCACTAGCTGATGCCTTCAAACATATCCAGATGTCCTTGCCTTTTAATTCATGCTACCATCCTCTCAAAACCATCCTGTATTTCTTTTCTCTTTCACAAACTCCTAGAAAAAAGCTGGCTATACTCTCACTTTTTCACCTTCCACTCATTTAAAGTCATTGCACTATGGCTTCTGTCTCCACTACTTAACCAGAATTACCCTCTCAAATGTCACCAGTGATTTCTAAATTGCTAATTCCAAAGTTATTTACTTAGACCTCAACTATTTTGATCTATCTGATGATCTGATAGTGTTTTACAGCCCCCTCTTTTGGATAACCTTTCCTCCCTCAGTTTTTTGATGTGGCTTTGAAGTGGTTTCTCTTCCTACAGGCCAGATAAATTCTTCTTTATGTTAGGGAGCAGGAGTAGGATTAAATTTGAGTTGGGAACGGGAGAATGAGGTGAGTGCATTAGAGACAAGACAGCTGGGGTAAAAGAGGAGATGGCTCTTTGCCACAAGAAGTTATGTTTGAGGGAAATGGATGACTCAGGAAACCCACTTTTTGAGTCAGTCATTTTGCCCAGAAATATACCTTGCTTTATATACCCAGGAGAGGGGGGATATAAAGAACCCTAGAGGTGGGAATGTCCATGGAGGGCAAGGTGTTGCAAGTTCAGAGGCAGGATATAATCTAACCTTAAGGCAGGCAACTGGTGAATTTAAGGGCATGAAATAGTCCTGCGATCCAAACTTGCAAAATCAGAGCCTCTCATATTCAGTATACTCATACCCTTCACAAATTAAAATCTAAAGTAAAGAGGTTCATCTAAAAAAGGTACCTCAAAAAACAAAACAACCTCAATAAACAAAGATGGGCAATAAAGCAATGGGTGAGATTCCAGATTCAAGTAAATAGATCAATAGGACAAAAAAGGAAGTGGGGGGGGGAGGAGCTTTTTTCCCCTGAAGGCCCTATTGTATAAGAGCTATATAAAGTGAATCAAGAAAGAATAAGTAAGCATACTGCCCATTACCAGAAAACTAGATTTTAGAATAGACTAAGAGGGGAAAGATATAAGGAAGAAGAAGAACTATATTAACATTTCTTAGAAAATGGTGCCTTAACCTGAATATTGTTAAAGAAGATGGAGGGAGAAAATGAGGGTAGGGAGAGGGGATGGAGACTGGTTTTACTCATAACTGTGCTGAGAGACAAAACGGAACAAAAACAGAGTAAGTTTAAAAGGAAAAGAGAACAATAATTTAAATAAACACATGACTTTAGTTTCTTATCTTCTATAAGAAGCTTTTCCCAGTCCTCCTTAATCTTAGTGCCTTACTCCTGGGATTATTTCCCATTTATCCTCAAATCTTTCTTGTACATAAGTGTTTGCACATTTACACTCCTCTTAGATTGCTCTCCTTGAGAGCAGGGACTCTCTTATGCCTTTCTTTGTATCCACAGCATTTTATAAGGTGCCTGGTACCTAGCTAAATGCTCCTTGACTTGGGAAAACATTAAGATCAAATTAGGAAAAGCTCATCAAAGGAATCAAAGGCAGATTTAAAAGAGGAAAAAAGTACAGGAAAACAGAAACGTATAATTCTGTACTCAAATATGAATTGATTAAACTTTCCCTTAAAACAAAAGAAAAACCTACCAATGTTACTGATAATAAAAAATTTAAAAAATAAAAATACATAGTGAATGAAAATGAGAACCCTAAACAAAATTTACTATAAAAATAGTAAAGAAAAAAAAGGCAGATAATTCAAAAAGATCAGAAGTTGCACTTAACAATTCAAGCAAAGAAATAATGAAAATTCACAATGTCAAAAGGAATAAATTAGAGAGTGTAGCCAGGTTTTTTCCAGGAGTATATGAAAGAGAAGAGAAATACAGAATGGTTTTGAGACGATGGTAGCATGAACTATGTAAACCATATCATTCTTAAATATCTAAGAAGTGAATGGCATAACATCCAAATTCATAAAGAACAATCTAATACAATTTTTAAAAGACATAGACAGAAACACAGTATTTGTAGGACACTTTGGTGTACCTCTTTTAGAGCTAGATAACTTAATCAAAAGACAAAATGAAAAGACAACACTTCCTGAAAAGGAACATAAAAACATAAATATTTCTTCACCATCACACTGGAGGTGAGGTGCTAAGGCTCAAATAGTCATAATTATATGTAAAAAAAGAAGAAATAGTAAATATATTCTTTACTGACCATGATATAATAAAAACAGGTATTAATACTGGAAACACAATCAAAAGCTATAGACTTAAATGGAAACAAAAGTAATGACATCTTGAACAATGAATGATTAAAGAGTAAATCATTACAAAAAGAGAATAATAACAATGAGACAATATACCCAAATGTGGGGACTGTAACTATTTTGCATCACATAAAAATAATTAAGTATCACTGTGTCATAAGAAACAATAAGTGAAAAATTCAGAAAAACATAGGAAGACTTATATCAACTGATTTGGAAAGGAAGGAGAACAACAAAATAACTAAATTTTATGCAATTTTAAAGTGGGCGAGGTTTATATAACCTCATTTGATATATGTAACAATTATAACATTGCAAGTAAAAACATTAAAGGAAGATAAACTATGATTAAATGCAATAACGAATCTCAACCCCATAAAACTGATGCAACACATTTCAGTCAGTATTGAGGTTAGCAACTACAAAGATAATATATGGCATCTGCTATAAAACAGACATCACATCTATGACTTTGTTTAAAATAGTTTCTTTGTTATAAGGAAGAGAAGTGCAGGGAAGGAGAGTTAAAGGGAAATAATGAGTATAAACACAAAAGTTACCACAATAACAACAACAACAACAAAAAGCACAGGTCTTGGAACCAAGATATGTGAGATAAACGCTAAAGACCTCCTGCCACAATGATATTTAACCATTAACAATTACTCTAAATCTAAGCATCCAACCAGTTATCAATCCATCTCTAAGAGTATTATCTTCTAGTCTGTTATCTTCTACACAAGAAAAGTATGAAACAATTTATTAAAGGCTTTGCTAAGATCTAGGTAAACCATAGCAATGGCATTCCCCTCACCTACTAGTTGTGTAATCTTATCACAAAAAGAAATGAGATTAATCTGGGAAATCCTGTTCTTAATGAAGTCATGCTGCCTCTTCATAATCACCTTCGTTTTTAGATATTTATTAACCATCTTTTTAACGATCTATTCTAGAATTTTTGCAAAACTCCAAGTCAAATTCACTGGATACAGTTCCTAGGTTTGTTCTCTTCCCGCCCACCCCCGCACCCTCCGCCCTTTTTTTATAACCTGGACATTTATCCTTCTTCAGTCTTGCAGTACTTCTTCCTCTTTCCATGAACTTTCAAATATTACTGACAATGGCCAGGAATAACATCTCCCAATTACTCAGGTACCTGAAGATGTACTTCCTCTGGACCAGGTGACTTGAATTCATTAATGGCAACTTGATACTCTACATTCTCTACTTATCTTCGGTATTCACTTTCCATTAGTCATTTTTGTTCTGTCATTTCCATGGCAAAGGTTATTATTCACCTCAGTAAATAGAACCAAAACTGCAGTTAAATAGCTTGTTTTTTCCTCTGCTTTCTGATAGTGTCTCATCCACTCCAAGGAAGAGTCTGATCTCTTATTTGATCCTCATTTTTCACTCTTTAGCTAAAAATAACAAAAACAAACAACTCCTTTTTTGTTTTCTTCAGTTTCCTTGGTCAGGCTCAGTTCATTCTATGCTCTAGCAGTCCTGACACTATGCATCCTTTCTTGCCTGCCCTTCCTTCCATCTTCTTACACACTTCTTTTTAAAATTTGAAATTGGTGCATTCACACTTGGGTTTTTTCTTTTAAGTCACATTTTCCTTCCTCATCAGAAATTTGCCTTTGTGTGTCAAAAATTTCATTGCTGAGGTACTTTGTGAAATTCTTACTCCCCCCCAAATATCAGAAAAACTGAAATATTAAAAATAGCCTTAACTTATAATAATGCAATAAAAAGAATATGTAGCAGAGGGCTACTGAATAAAGAACTTAAAATGAGTCTAAAATACTTCAGTCTTTAAGAATTGGTGGATCAAAGAACAAATAATGGAAACAAAAGAATTTCAAAATAAATGACAACCTAACGGGCCAAAACTAATGCGATGCATCTAAGGCAGTTCTTAGGAGGAAATACTCTCTCTAAACACTTTCATCAACAAGAGAGAGCAAATCAACAAATGAGTGTGCAATAAAAAAACTAGAAAAATAACACATACCCCCCACTGAATACTAAAGTAGAAACCCTGAAATTCAACAGACATTAACAAAAGGAAAAAAAAAAACCCACTGAATGGTTAATAAAACTAAGAGCTGTTTTACTGGGGGTGGAGGGTAAATCTGATTTGTAAAAGAGAGTGAAACAAAAATATTAGGGTAAAAAATGTAAAAGAATTCATAACAATTGAATAAAGGTACCTCATTTTGCCTGCAACAGATAACTTAGATGCAAAAGAGGAATACTTATGAAAGTATAAAATACAAATTAACAGAAAAAATAGACTTAATTTGAATATCCCAGTATAACAACAAAAAAAGGTAAATCAAGCATAAATTTACCCTCAAAGAAAAAAAAGTTCTATAGTACCAGATGGATTTACAAATGGATTATTTCAAAATTCCAACTAATTCCAATTTTACATAAACTTTTTTTAAAAAAAGGAAAAGAAACTCTTCCGAAGTATGAGGTACAAATATGATTTTCATGCCAAAACCAGATAAGACAAAGAATATACAGAACAATATCTCTATTGAAGACAGATGTAAAAATTTTAGATAAGATATAAAGCAAATGGGCTACCGTAACATATTTAAAAGATTATACACTATGACCAGTTGGAATTTAAACTAGGAATTCTGGATTGTTTCAATATAAAGAAAACAACAAATAAATAAATAAATAAAGCACCAAATTAGTGACAAAATAATAAAATGTTAACTAAAGAATTTTATCAGTAACAGAAAATGCTTTTTAACAAAATCCAACACCCATTTCTATTAAACCAACAGCAACAACAACAAAACACAGAGACAAAAGCATAGGAATAAGTGATTTTTCCATAATATATACTAGGTGGCAAGTAATAGAAAGCATTATATATTGAAAAAAAGTTAAAGGCCTTTCCATCATCATTTTAACATAATGCACAAAATGCTAGCTATAGCAAAGAGAAAAGAAACTAAGAATACACACATACACACACACAAAGAAGAAACAAAATTATCACTTTTTTGCAGATGACATGATAATCTAGCTACAGGATCCTAAACAGTTAAGTAAAAAAATAATTGAAACGATAAATTCAGCAAAGTTGCAGGTTATAAAAATACTCATATAGATCATCAGCATTCCTCTATATTACAAAAAAAAATCAACAGGAAAAGAAAGACAGTGAAATTATATTTAAACATAATGTATAAAAAATATCTGTGCATCTACCTCACCAAGACATACCCAACAACTACATGAATACATCTACAAAACACTCTTAAGAAACAGAGACTTAGGGGCCGCTAGGTGGCCCAGTGAGTAGAGCACTGGCCCTGGAGTCAGGAGGACCTGAGTTCAAATCCGACCTCAGATACTTGACACACTTCCCAGCTGTGTAACCTTGAGCAAGTCACTTAACCCCAATTGCGTTGCCTTCCCCCCCTCAAAAACAAATATTTCAAAGGAAGAAAAAGTAACATGTTATACCCATATTTGCATTTATGTTAGACTAATATTTACTTCCCAAGGTAACTGTGGTCACTCTCAGAACATTGGATGGGGGAAGGGAGGAGTGAAGAAATAAAGAGGGTAATATTTATAAAATACCAATTCTATACAATGTTGCTATTAGACTAAATTACTGCAATGGTCCCTTCCCGGTTCTGAAATTCTAATACTTTAAGTTATTTTGAAAAAGGTATCAAAGAAAATAAGAAAGCTTATTTCCAAATACTATATATCAAAATGGACCAAGAATCTCTTTGCCAGTATGTGTCTAGTATGTTACTTGCTGAGGGTTCTTTCCTAAGCCTCCTTCCATTCTCTTTTCATACAACCTACTTTATTTGATAATCTCATCACTTCCCATGGATTCAATTATCATCCCTGGGCTGATGATTCTCAAATCTACTTATCCATCCCTAACCTCTCTCGAGCATCTCTAATCTCCCATCTCAAACTACCTATCAGACATCTTGAACTGGATGCCTAAAAGAAATCTTAAGCTCAACAGGTCCAAAACCATACTCATTATCTTTCCCCTCAAAATTTTCACCCTTCCAAACTTTCCTATAAAAAGTTCAAGAGACATAGTTTCTGGGTAATCATTTTATTAATAATGTTCATATATTATTAATAAAAGGATGGTTATTTGGCTGTCTCTCTTAAACCAAAAGTCAAATCATGGAACCCACTCAACGTTTATATGCCCTTGGAGAGTGGGCGTTCCTGAGGACAGGTTAACATCTAATGAGAGAACGAATATTATAATAAGAAGTAGACCTGTTCTAATAAGGGGTGGGATGGGACATAACTTCGATCAAGTCATTTAATTCCAAATCACCCCAAGCCTTAGGCAATCTAACCAAAGAATTCATCCCCATCCAAACCTGAGTAGAACTCAAGGAGCTTCCCCACCAGGATAGGACCTGAACAAGATTGAGCACCGTCTTTTAGATGCTGGCTTGAGCTAATAAGGTGTCAAGAGACAATAAATCCTGTGTTTCCCCCATATTAATAATTAGCTATTTAATAATCATTTTTCTCAGGCTCCCAACTTAGGCATCATCTCAGATTCTTCACTATTTCTCACCCCACCTTTGCAACATTTATAAAAAACACCCCCTTCTCTCTTTTGACACTGCCACTACCCCAGTGTAGGCCTTCCTCTCCCCACACCTAAACTATTACATGATCTACTGATGACTGCTTGCCACAAATCTTTTCCCACTCAAGTCTATCTTACACTTAGCCACCACAATGATTAAAGACTAGGTCTAGTCAACGGTCGCTCCCCTCCCCCCCAACCTTACTCAATAAACTCCAATGACTTCCTATCACCTCAAGAATTAAATATGGACTATTCAGTTTGGCATTCAAGTTCCTGTGTAATCCCACCCTCTTTCCACTCTTCTTACATCTTACACACACCATCACATATTTTTTGCTTCAGTGATACTGACCTCTTGGATGTTCCCTGAACAAGACATTTCATTTCATCTCTGGTCTCCGGGCATTTTCTCTGGCTGTCCTCCACGCCTAGAATGCCTCCTGGCTTCCTTCAAGTCTCTGCTAAAATTCCATCTTCCACAGGAAGCCTTTCCTAACCCATTTAAATTCTGGTGTCCTCCCTGCACTGATCCTTTCCTTTTCTGTCCTGTATACATCTTGCTTGTACATATCCAGTTCCATGATTGCTCCCTATTAGACTCTGAGCTCCTCAAGGGCAGGTTTGTCCTTTGCCTTTTTCTTGTATCCCCAGGGCTTAGCACAGTTCGTGAGCACATAGCAGACACTTAATAAATGCTTACCGACTAAATGAACCCCTTTGTAGTTCTACAAAATTAACTCCCAAAAGAAATCCAAAGGGATTCATCCCTGATTATAACTCTTACTGATAAACATCAAGTGTGTCTTAATCTGACTTTTTTTCTTAAGTAGTTACTTAAAAATTTTAAAATATGTATATTTATTTA
>JAQQSV010010850.1:0-13161 GCA_028646515.1 Pseudochirops corinnae | reverse complement strand
TATAATTTTATGTTTTGGGTTTTCATAATTATAGATAGAATAAATTTTGTAATTATGGCTATATAAGAGGAATTTTTATTTGGAGCTTTTTTTTGTATAAATGTTATCCTTGAATTATGAATAGTATATTAATTTTCCCTGGAAGTTCAGAACACATTTGTTTTCATTGTAAAGAGTTCAAGATACAGAAACCTTTGGGAACCACTGCACTATGACATGCTATTTTCCTAGCTGCTCCAGTATAGTAGTATAGGTAAGATGGGATACATGACTGAATAAGGATAATGGCAATGGGAAGGGAATGGCTGGGACAAAGAGATTCAAGAGATATCCTAGCAGGAGTCATTTCAATAAAGGCTTAGTTTTACAACACATTTACACCTTGACTCTGTCATCTGCTCTAGCAGTTGGTGTCTTCCAGACGTGTAATAATGGACTCAAATGTTTTGGTCCATCTATCACTTTTTTTTTTTGTGCTTGAAACAATGAGATTATCAGTCTCTACTACATTATAAAGACCTTGAGGGTGAAGACTATGCTTTACACATTTTTGTGTTCCCTGCAGCAGTCAGACCCATCTCCAGCACAGAGTAGGCACTCACAAATATTTGTTGAATTGAATTGATGAATTAATAGTAAGCCTTCTGCACATGCTTGTTTGTTCCGACTGAAAATCTACCTTAAACTCATTAACATGTATATTAAATAATAACAATAGTTAGCATTTATATATGTTTTAAGGTTTGCAAAGTGCTTTGCAAATATCTCATTTTATCCTCATGACAACGTGGGACTTGGTTACTATTGTTATTCCCATTTCACTGATAAGGAAACTGAGGCAGAGGTTAAGTGACTCAGGTCTTCCCAGTTCCATATCCAGCCCTCATGGTATTCAGTCTTGTGTCAGAGGCTGTAGGCAACACAAAACCATGTGCATTACTTACTCCCCACCATCAAGACATTTATTATGTATTTGTGGAGACACAATACACGTTCATTAAGTGTTTAGTGATGATACCTCGCTGAACTTACTTTCTATCTCTTAGCCTCAGTTTTCTTAAAAGTAAAATCAGAAGTTTAGATTAAGCGATCCCCTTAAAATCTTGAGAATTTATTGAGATTATGATGATAAGAAAAGCAAAGAGTTAAAATATATGAATAAATAGTAAGAGCAAAAGGGGTAAAATATGAATAATTAAGGAATGATTTTCTGGAAGGAGAAAGATCTGTTGGGAAATATAGATGATAAAATAGCAACAAAAATCAATAAAATATCTTTAAAAATATTTACTTAAAATATTAATTTTATTAAATGTTAATTACTAATTAAATGGTAATCTTAATTAGTATTAAATATTAGAAAATATTTAAAAAATTAAATCAGAGTAACTAAGACAGCATTTATCCCAAATTGGTTCCTTGAGAATCCAGAAGAGGAAAGAGATCACAGTTTGCTGGAATGCACAGAGAATGTGAAGTATGCCACTATGATGATAACTCATTTACCTGACACTCTGGGGGTAAGGAGTTCTTTCTCGTAAATGAATTTTCTGGATAAATGAAGTTTTTCTCTTTAGACTTTAGTGCTTTGCTTCTTTTAAAACAATAAGGCCTGGCCTTATCTCTACTTGTATTCTGCTTTATCTGAATCATATTTTCACTAGGCAACAGAAATATTGGAAAGGTGAATAAATAGTTCATTGGTTTTTCTTGAGCTAAGTTTCTTTTTCTAGAGGAAGGATAGGCTGCAAATTTCTTTGCTCTCAGTGGACTTGGTTGTCTTCAGAAAGGATTTTCCTGCAACAAGGAGGTTTCAAGTGCCTCCTTCTACCAAAGTCTTTCCTCGGTTTCTCCTCTTTTGGCGAGTTCCTCTCATCTACCATAACTTTGCATTTACTTATTTATGTTCGTGTTGTTTACAGCCAATAAAATATCAGCTTCTTGTCTCTGTATACATTCCCATGGCCTGAACCGTATGAAGTACTTAATAAATGCTTATTGAATTTTCGCCATTTTGATGTCAATCTTTCTGTATTTTTATACTTGTCCTTTCTTAAATATAGAAGTGTTGTTCAGTTGACTCTTCATGACCCTATTTGGAGTTTTCTTGGCAGAGATACGGAGTGGTTTGTCATTTCCTTCTCTAGCTCATTTTACAAATGAGGAAACTGAGGCCAACAGGGTTAAGTGACATGCCCAGGGTCACACAGCTAGTGAGGGTCTGAGGCCAGATTTGAACTCACAAAGATGACTCTTCCTGACTTCAGGGCTGGCACTCTATACACTGAACCACCTAGCTGCCTTAAATATAGAATATAAAACATAATCTAGCCTTTTCTTCATTTAGTTCAGCTTGACTAGCAAATGAATGTTAAATAGCTGCTGTGTATAGGGTGTTGTGTTAGGCATTGGTGAGGGTGTAGGGAGAATGAGGAGTGGAGAGCAGTGTACAAAGACAGAGTGAAACAGCTGTAGCCCACAAGGAACTTAAGTTGTACTGCAAATATACAACATGAACATAAGTAAGAAAATACAGTGATTTGGGAAGGGACAAGTAGAGGAAGAAAACCAAGAACTGGGGAAATCAAGAAGGACCTCTGATAGAAGGCAGAGTGTGATCTGGGTCTTCAAAGGAAGTAGGAGTTCCAAGAATAAGTGAAGAGAGATAGCATTCCAGGTAAGGGGGCACAGCTTGTACAGAGACAGGAGGTGGCGTGGTGTCTCTGGGCATCCCCAAGCAGGGCAGGTCCGCTGGAACAGAGCCTGTGAAGTAAGTGTGAGGAGACAGCCGACAGCCTGTTTGTGAAGGACTTTCAATGCCAGGATAAGGAGTTTGAACTTTATCCCAGAGACAATAGCTACTGAAGCTTTCAGAGCCTCCAGAATTATGGCGATTTGGCAGCTGTATGGGGGGATGGGTAGTAGAGGGGAGAGAATGGAAGACCAGTTATTGCAACAATGCCAGTAAAAGGTGATGAAACCTTAGAATGGTGGCCATTTAAGTGCAAAAGGGGAAAGAGAGAGAACAAACCTTGGTTAAGTTCTTACCATGTGCCAGACACTGTGCTAAGTGCTTTGCAAATATCTTATTTGGTTCTAACAACAACCCTGTAAGGTTGGTGGTATTATTATTATTATTATTATTATCTCTATTTTACAATCGAGGAAATGGAGAAAAAGTTGATTACTTGCCTAAGATCACACAGGTGGTAAGTGTCTGAGGCTGGATTGGAACTCAGGTCTCCC
Organism: Pseudochirops corinnae; assembly: GCA_028646515.1. Lineage (NCBI taxonomy): Eukaryota > Metazoa > Chordata > Mammalia > Diprotodontia > Pseudocheiridae > Pseudochirops > Pseudochirops corinnae. The sequence continues at coordinate 9,915 of JAQQSV010010850.1, read as the reverse complement.
TGAATCCTAGACACAGTACTCTGTCCATTACTACCTAACTGATGGATGGGTTCTGGACATTGTATGGGAATAGAAATGCTAAGTCTTGGCAACTGATTGACTTTTGGGTGGTGAGGGCAAGTGAAGGACCTAGGGTGACTCCCATGTTGGGAACCTGGAAGATTGGAAAGGTAGTGTGATACTCTTGGAAGATATGGAAGCCATGAGGAAAGGTGGATGAAAGAGGAAAAATAATAGGTTCTGTTTTGGACATGCTTCGTTTGAACTGCTCCTTGGGTGTTCAGAGACAGCCATGTAGCTGGTTATTAGTTGGTTGAGTAGAACTCTATCATAGTGGAGAGTTGAGGGCTGTATGTTATACATATGTTGCTATAAAACAGTGATGACCTCAGGGGCTATTGCAGTGTGTAGGGATGTTTGCCTTTATCCTAGCTGACCCTAAGCTATAATTGTTGATTTCTTGTGTCTGATTGAAAAAAAAAACTTTTCTATCTTCCCCCTCAGTTTCAAGCTTTTAACTGCCTTCCTTGTAGCTGTCTGTGTGCCTGCTTTCACCAATTACCATCTTCCACTTCAACTCAATTTATTGTTTTTAAAATCTGTAGACTGGGAAATCATATCTCCATGTTTATTAGAACTATGTGTAAGATAAGAGTAAATAGTCTATAAGTGAAGGTCTATGATGATCTTCTGTGCATAAAGTGCTTAAGTTGTAGTGTCTTTCATTTTAGGTGATAGTGTATATTGACTTTGTAGATTTTTGTCTGGTCAGAAATCTTCTTTCTTTATTTCTTGTTTGTGTCTGTGTTCCTGGTAGTTGAGGTAACTGAATAAGTGACGTCTGAATAAGTAAAGTGTTCTTGTACTTTTAATCTTCCCTTTGAATGATGGAGTTTGTTAGTTTATAAGGACATAAAAATTATCCTAAAATTCCTCCTTTTAAGCCTTTGACCTAATTGGAATTCAGATATTCTAAGATAAAAGTTGTGCCTATGATCTTATGATTTATAATTAACTACTTCCAATACTCATTGTTTGTGTTCTGCGAATTCTTTAATTAAATCCAGTAGTGTAGAGTTTTTAAGTTTTAAAATATCTCAAGTTACTTGATATCTTTGATTTAGCTGACCTTGGAATCATTTAGAAGAATGGATGTTTAGGCAGGAAGTGTGATATCTGAGTTTTAAGGTATTTTCCCACATTCATTTAACTAAAAGTTTCCAAATTCTTCATGATTTTTTCTTCCTGTTTTACTGTATACTTATAATCTCTACTGCAGCACAGTGTCATCAAATACTCAAAGTATTATATTTATCTTTGTTCTATTTAGGATTATGAAATCACAGGTTTGGGGTAGAGACCTTCAGGCATTTGAGAAGGGATCCTAGAAATCACCTAGTCAATAAAGCAATTAACAAGCCTTTATTCATTGCTTATTATATGCCATGATGTTCTATGCTAAGTGCTTGAGACGCCCCTGCCCTCCAAAAAAAAGAGAAAAAGAAAGTGAAAACACTCTCTGCCCTCAAGGAACATATGTACACACACATGTACATATATAGGTATATATATCTCTCTGTATATATTAGTATGGACAGTTAGGTGATGAAGTGAATAGAGGGTGAGGCCTAGAGTCAAGAAGACTCATCTTCCTGAGTTCAAATCTGGCCTCAGACACTTACTAGCTGTGTGCCTCTGGGTGAGTCACTTAGCCCTGTTGGCCTCCGTTTCCTCATCTGTAAAACGAGCTGGAGAAGGAAATGGTGAACCATGTCAGTGTCTTTGCCAAGAAAATCCCAAATGAGGTCATGAAGAGTCTCACACACAACTGAAATGACTACACAACAACAACAGGTGTATGTTAGATGTGTATAAAACAGACACAGGATAACCTTAGACAGGAAGGCACTAGCATGGGGGGGTGATGGAGAAGACCTGCTTCAGAGGGTGATACTTGAGTTTGTGCCTGAAGCAAACAGGACTTGGGAGGCAAAGAGGGAGAGCACTATAGGCACGAAGGACCGCTGGCAAAAAGGGAAGGAGCTGAAAGTTGTAGCATCATGTGTGAGGGACAGTAACTGGGCCAATGTGGCTGGATGGTCGATTATGTGGAGGGAAATTATGTGTAAGAGGACTGGAAAGACAGGAAGGGCCTAGGTTGTGAAGAGCTTTAAATGCCAGATGGAGGAAGTTCAGTTGGATACTTGAACAGTGGAGGAGAACTGGATTTCCTGAGTGCAGGATGGTGTGATGGGGTAGGTGGGATACTAGTGGTGGTGTGATATGGTCAGACCCTGGCTTTAGGAAAATCAGTTTGATGACTGTGGAGGACAGATTAGAATGGGGAGAGACTTGAGATGGGGAGATTGGAGAGGAGGTCATTGTAGTCGTCTAGGCTGGAGGTGAGAGGGTCTTGAACTGGGACGGTGGCTGTGCCAGTGGAGAGAAGAGAATGTATAGGAGAGAAGCTGTGAAAACAGAAATGATAAGGTAGTTGAACCCCCTCATTTTACAGATAAGGAAAATTAGCTACAGAACATTTTTTTTTTTTTGCTTTTTTTTTTGGAGGGGAGAAAAGGAGAGCAATTGGGGTTAAGAGACTTGCCCAAGACCACATGGCTAGTGTCTGAGGCTAGATTTGAACTCAGGTCCTCCTGACTCTAGGGCTGGTGCTCTATTCACTACGCCACCTAGCTGCCCCAGAACATCTTTTTGTAATCCCAGAATTTAGCCCAGTGTTTGGCATGCACTAGGTGCTTTATAAATATTTAAAAGATTTGCTTAGTCATGTGGGCAGTAAGGAACTATGCCAAATTTTGAACTCGGGTCTTCTGAAAACAAATCCAGCTCCATTTCCATTATACCACTCTTCTACATCTCTTTTAGTTAAGTATACTTAATCCCTTTTTTATATACTGTGGTGAGAGAGCCTTTTAAGTTCTCCCTTTTTTCCCCATAATAACTAGAATGGAATCTCCTTAGTTTATTCAGTGTTTTGCTAAGCCGGATGAGCTTCTCTTTACCTACGTTTTGTACTAGTGGCCTAATTCTTGGAGGCTGCTTTGGTAACAGAGGTATAAATTAATAACGTATCTCTCATAAAGTAGCCTCTCAAAGGTATATAAAAAGATCGATTTCTGTTTGGTTGCATCTTCCATTGAATTATATAAAGTGAAATAGTGACTTCAATATAATCAAGATTATAAGATTTTTTTCTTTCACAATTTTTAATTTGATAATCTTGTAAGACAGCATCGATTCAAGCATGGAGGTGCTTGAAGAGTCAGCAAGAGTTGGGTGACCTTCCTCCCTTTCCCTCAAAGAAATTTAACTCCTCGAGGGCAGTTTTTTTCCCCTAATTTTGTATCCCTAGTGCCCAGCACTGTGCTTTGACATAGTAGGTACTTGAGTGGAATCAACTTTCACTAAATCATCATTAAATATGCATTCATGGCTGTCTGTTTATCTAAATATCTCTTGTTTCTATCCCTCTCTGTTTTTCTAGTATATATCTCTCTATCCCTTAACCTCTATGTCTCTATATCACCTATCATTTATATCTATAATCTTTCTCTATCCCTCTATATTTGCTTTTCTATCATCTATATATCCATCAATCTCTCTATCCCTCTATCTCTATTTGTTTTTCTCTCTTCCTCCCTTCTTCCTTTTTCTTTCTTTCTTTCCTTCCTCCCTTCCTTCTTTCCTTCATTCCTTCCTTCCATTATTCCTTCCTTCCTTCCTTCCTTCCTTCCTTCCTTCCTTCCTTCCTTCCTTTCTTCCTTCCTCCCTCCCTCCCTCTCTCTCTCTCTCTCTTTCTCTCTCTCTCTCTCTCTCTCTCTCTCTTTCTCTCTCTCTCTCTCTTTCTCTTTCTTTCTCCCACCTATTAACTAGATCCTCTTGTCTTGCCCATGTTTGAAATATAGTGGCCATTCACTGCCCAATTTTACCAATAACCAGCGCAGTTCCAGTTCCGACAGGTCACTTAACTCCTCCTTGGGCAATCTGATAGGCCAGCTCCCTTCCCCTATTCCCTCTCCCCTATTGTTGCCGGCCTTAGTGCAGACATGAACTTTAGTTCTACTGAACTCAGAATTCCACCAGCCTCACCCATCCTAGCAGCATGGATTACAGATGTGTGCACCATCATGCCCAACTGTGTTAAACAAGCCTTTATTAAGCACATTTCACTTTTTGGCCAGGCACTGTGCCAGGTACTGGGGATACACAGACAAAATGTCACCTACATTCTATGCGGGAAACAACAAATAGACAATCGGTAAATGCAAAACCAGTACCACGTGATTTTGGGGAGAGGACGCCACGGTGGGAGGAGGGGGAGTCACAGAAGGCTTGCTGTAGAAGGTGGCACTTGTATTGGACCCTGGAGAGAGCTAAGCTGTAAGAGTGCTGAGATGAGTTGAAGGGAGTGCATCCTTGGACTTATTTCTCAGCTTTTTTAAAAGATCTCATCCCATATTTTCCTGTTTTGTGTGGGTGCCTCCTCCCCCTCTTCCCTCCTCCCCATGTGAGAACAATACGTGTCTCTATCATCCCAGGTTAGGCCTTTACCTGTGAGTGGGTCCAGAGGCCAGGCTTGGTGACTTTGCATTCCTGTGCCCATGCTGAGAATTCTATTCAGCTGAGCACATATGGAATGTACAACAGAGAAGCTTCAGGCTTTTTTATTAGGGAATACAAATTAAAAAACAAAAACAAACCCCTCCAGAAAGCTGCTTGTTGTCCTGTATTCACTTCTAAATTTCCCTGATTGCTTAAAGAGACCCCTTTGCCACCTCTGTGCGCATTTCCTTGCTTTTAGGTCTGCGTGGTGACCTGACAGACGTTTGAAACAAAAAGACGAATATTTTTGCTACAGCACTTGAGGAGTTGTCTCCGTCCATCTAACAAGTATTCCTAAAGGAACTCTGGCTACTTAGAAACATTATTTTTCTGGGACTGCTTACTGCTCGATTTATTTGTGAAACTTTCCTAATTGGTCTTTGGAATTTCTGGTGATTTGCACTCAGTGAAGGGTGGAAAAATGCATTCCAAGTCAAACTGATTTTAGGAGTACTCATGAAGGCAGACTGTTAAGCCTCGGTCCTATCACTTCTCACAGTAGATGCTCAGTAAGTTTTGTTGAGTTAAATATAATTGAAGGGCGCTGAGTATAACATATTGGAATGTAGAACAAGGATCTGGGTGGCCTTTAGGCTACAAGGAAGACCCAGTCTTTTGCTTAATTTCATCCAGGCCACTGAGAGCACAAGTTAACGCTGTTCCTACTCGGAGCTCATTGGCTGCTATGGCTTTAGTTGCTGTAGGTGTTCTCCATATAGTAATTTCTTCCCTGAAGAGAGATGCTATAGAAGTTTTTGAAGGATTAAAGATAAAGTTGATTAACCACTGTTCCTAGATAACTAGTCAGTCCTCAGTAATTCCCTGAAGTCCTCAGACCTAGTGAACAGTAGGGGGTTCAAGGGGGTTCAACTTTACCCAAGGCTACTTCCCTCCTAGGAACAGCATTGGTAGTAGGAGCCTACTTTGTGCTATGATAAAAAGGGGATAGCCCCCTAAGAATATTAACTCACTTGTCTGTCATTTCTTTTGATCTCCTAGGTTCTTCTGACTACGAGGGTCTGCTTTTTTAAAAATACAGATACTTCAGGGAAAGGGTAGTATCCTAAGCAGTTATCTCCTAACATCTTAATAATCATTTGATAGTCTTAGGGAGAATTAGCTCAGGAGCAACTAAGAATAATAGGACATCCGATCTCTGTTTGAAAGACAGAGTAGCTGGAGGGAGGGAGATTCCACTGTTTACAACTTACTTTACTCATTGTCTGGGGCCAGTTCTATTATATCTATCCCTTTCTCCCTTTCCATTGGTCACACTACTTTTAATTTTTCCCTATCTTCATATTTTTATAACCCTTTCTCTTTCTCTGGACTTTTCTTATTCTCTATTCTCCCTTTCTTCTTCCCTCCTCCTTTTCTTTCTTTTCTCCTTTCCTTTCCACTATCTCCTCCTTTACTTCTGTCACACAAAGAAGTTGTCCTTCTCCTGGGCAAGACACACATTTCTACATGTACAAATGATCACGTTTCATCCCATCTTCTCCCAAAGGTTACTCCTTTATCATCTCTACTCTTTCACTAACTTCAATCTTGTCTTGTCTACTGGTTGCTTCTTTGCTCCCTCTAAGCATGCCCCTGTCTCCTCCATCTTTAGAATACTTTCTCTGGATCTATCCATCCCTCATCCTATATCTCTCTTCCCTTTTATGGCTAAACTTCCTGATAAGGTCATCTACAATGGATGTCTCTTCTTTCTTTGCTCTCATCCTTTTCTTAACTCTCTGCAGTCTGGCTTTTGACCTCTTCATTCAGCTAAAAACTACTCTGAAACTGCTAAGATCAGTGATCCCCCCCTTAAAATAATGATCTATGAATTGCCAAATTGAATGGCTTTTTCTCTGTTCTTATCCCTCTTTACCACTATGTAGCCTTTGACATTGTCTATCACCACTCTGTTCTCCTTGGCACTGTCTTCTCTCTAGGTCTTTTGTTGGGTCTTCGTTCAAGTCCCAACCACTAATCATAGACTTTCTCCCAGGGCTCTGTCCTTGGTTATCCTTCTCTTTTCCTTTTCTCTTAAACTTTAGTTTTAGATGAGTGATTTCAACTCCCATAGATTGTTATCATCTCTCTCCTGATGATTCCCAGATCCGTTTATCCAGAATAACCTCTCTTCTCCCCTCCAGTCTCACATTTCCAGTTGCCTTTTGAACATCTTAAACTAGATGTATTCTAGGCATCTTGAATTAAATATATCCAAAACTGAACTAATTTTCTTTTCCCCTAAACCCTAACCTCTTCCTAATTTTCCTGTTATAGAGCAACCTACCATTCTCCCTCATCTTGATCGAAGCTGTCCATAAGTTGAATCCTATCTGTTAGAACTCTGTGTTCAAGGTCTCCTTATCTTCCCCTAAACTTGCTCCCTACTTCAGCCCTTTGCTTGGTTTCTGTTCCCTGAGGCACCCCTTCTCTTTGTCTATCAAGATTTTACCCACCCTCTAAGGGTTTGCCTGAGCCCCACAGCAATGCCAATAGAGTTGTTTTTTAAATATCCTTTTCAAGATGCTTTCATATTTGGTTTCTCTTTTGATATTCATAAAAACTGTAAGGGGTAGATGGAGTAGGTATCATTATGCCCATTTTATAGAAGAGAATCCAAGGTAGAGAGGTTAAATGATTTGCCCAAGTTCATAGGGTCTAAAGATGGAAGGAGCTAATTGGACTTCTTGGGGAAATTTCTGGCCCCCTACAAGCATGCAGTTCTATCAAAATGACTTAAATTGGGTGAAGAATAATTTCTTTAAACAAGTAGCCTTTATGATATAACTATAAAAGCATCTTGCAAAGAGGATAGAGTTAGATTATAAGTGAGGTCTAGGTCTAGGTCCTTGTTGGGCATGACTGGCACAACATCTTAAGGGTGGGAACAGCCTGATTTGGCCTCTGGCACCCAGCAAGAGAGAGGGCCTAGGTAGTAGCAAATTATTAAGTTTAAAGAAGAGAGAACACCAGAGAGGGGAATTTACTGCTTCCAACATGGGCAACTTCCCCATATTCTTTCTACCAACCCCCAGTTAGTTGTCATAAATTTACATCTTATTAGTCTCTCTTTAGCTTGTTCCCTTGTGCTCCCTCAGGATTCAAGACAAAGCACCTTACAGTTTTCAAGCTTTATACAAGATTTGAGGGTCATTTTTAGGATACTCCTCCTTTTTCTAAGGGAAATATCAGTTTTGAACTGTGTGTGGTAGAAAGAAAAAAAATGCATTTAAAGCCCAATGACCTGGGTTTGAATGTCGGTCCTATTTCTTACTTCCTGTCTTTGTGACTGTTGGCAGGTCCCTTCATCTCTGTGGGTCTTAGTTGCATCTGTAACAATGAAGAGGTTGAACTAAGTGATCTGTTAAGGTCCTTCTAGTTTGTAAATCTTACGTTGTTGTTGTTGTTATGATTGTTGAATCTTTTCAGTTGTATCTGATTCTTTGTGACCCCATTTGAGGTTTGTTTGGGTTTTTTTTTTTGGTAAATATATTGAAATGGCTTTCCATTTTGTTTTCCAGCTCAGTTTACAGATGAGGAAACTGAGGCCAGTTGGGTTAAATGACTTGCCTAGGATCACACAGCTAGTGTCTGAGGCCATATTTGAACTAACAAAGATGAGCCTTCCTGACTTTAGACTTGATGCTCTATCCACTACACCAACTAGCCACCATCTAAATCCTGTCTGACCTTAGAAATCATCTAGTCCCAATCCCTTATTTTATAGATGAGAAAGCGATGGGCCACACAGAAGTTGCAGAGTCAGGATTCACATGTTCCGATGTTATATCCAGTGTTCTTTCCACCAGTCCACACTGCCTCCTCTGGTTCCCTGACACTTGATACATTCTTTCTCCTATACAATGTCCAGGCTCTCTTCATAAGAGAGCCACTGGCCAGAATAATGCACATGGATGTACCTCTACTTTAAACTCGGTAGCACTTAATTATAATTGGGAAAACTTGAAAGCCTGAACACTCATTTATGAAAATATGTCAGAGGCGAGCTATGAGACCATAGGAGTGGAGCGATAGCAAAGGAGAGAGCTGTCTTGAGAGAGGCCCTGTGGCTTCTTTTGGCTCTTGAATGTTATTTAATTATTTCACAAATGTAGGTTTTTACCTAGTTCTGCCCGTATATCTGTCTTCTCTATTTAACTAGGGAACATGTCTTCATGTTTTGCTTCTCCTCCCCAGTGTTATCTATCTACATGGTACACGGTATTTCTTGAATGATCTCAGAATGAAAATCATATTTAAATGTGTATTAATCACTATAGAATGATGAAAACTTTGTCGCTATTTAATAATGTAAAAAGCAGAGAAATTTAATATTATGTATGCTCATGTCTTTCTCAAAACAGCACAGAAAAAATGCCTAATAACCTGAGTGTTTATAGCAGCCTCAATTAAATCAAAACTTTTTGAACTTTTGTGTCTCTTCAGCAGTTTTTTCCCCCCATAGACCAGGGTTCTTGACAGAAAAACATTTAGTCCTCAATAATGTGTTAGAGGTAGCTGAATTCTAATATTGAAAATCCCACTGGATATTTGAAAATACAACATAGTTATCTAACATTTCATGTAGAAGGACTTAAAATGTTTTCATGACTGTATTAACTTTATGAGTTCTCTATGTGTGTCAGTATATATTACTAATATACCCTATTCAGTGCTGAATTGCTGACCCCAGAAATACACTTACCTCTGGAGAGTGTTTTTCCATATTGGTTAGCTGGTCAGTCAGTTTTCTTTATCCTTATCAAGGATGATGGCTGATTAGTTTAATGTTACAGTACTTCAAAGAAAAGAATGGTATATACATTGATTCTAGACTGGGCCAAACCCAGGAAGGTTGTGTAACGTTCCAGGGCCCTGCTTTGGTGTCATCTGGCATCTCTGGATGGGAGGGGATGGGGATCCCATGACTAAAGAATTCTCTGCATTTGGGATTGCCAGGGCTTGGGGAAGCCCCAAGGGCTAATGTTTTATTGTACTGTTGCCCAGAACTACAAATCGGGAATCAGATTCTATGGCATTGCTAATGTAAGCTAAGCTAGGATTGTGGTGAGTTAGGTTAATATCTTCCTTGCCTACATAATTCAATGAGAGTGAATAAACATGTTAAAGATCTTTGAAAGTGAAATATTCCATATAATTATTTGATTTTTAGTAATGTTAGATTATTAGTAGTGGCATAGCCATTATGGTTAATGCTCATAGCATTTATTAACAATGATTATAATCATTCTAGGAGAATTGAAATTTATATGACTCTACAGCTGAGAAAAT
>JAQQSV010010849.1:0-13161 GCA_028646515.1 Pseudochirops corinnae | reverse complement strand
CCTTCTTCTACATCAACAGGGGAGTTCATGCCTTCTCAACAATGGGACAGAGTTTGCACCTTCCACACTTAGCACTTAGTACTGTCTATCCACTTAGTACCAAGTGCTAAGTATCCTGCTAAACCAATTACTATTACACCAGCATTTTTCACCATGTCCTCTGGAATTGTGGTAGATAACTGTATTGATCAGAATTACTAAGTCCTTTCACAGGTAATTATCTTCACAATATTGCTATTACTGTGTACACTATTCTCCTGGTCCTGCTTACTTCACTTTGTATCAGTTCATGTAAGTCTTACTAGGTTTTTCTGAAACATCTCCATAATTTCTTATAGCACAGTAGTGTTCCATCATATTCATACACACAACTTGTTCAGCCATTCTCCAATTGAATGGCATCCTCTTAGTTTCTAATTTTTTGCCACCACAAAAAGATCTGCTATAACTATTTTTGTACATATACGTCCTTTTCTTTTTTAAAAAATATTTTTGGAATATTGACCCAGTAGTGATATTGCTGGGACAAAGAGCGCGTACAGTTTTACAGATTCGAGGGCATAGATCCAACAGTGCAATAGTGTGCCTATTTTCCCACATCCCCTCCAGCATTTGTCATTTGCATTTTCTGGCATCTTAGCCAATATGATGGGTATGAGGTGCTATCTCAGAGTTGTTTTGATTTTTAAAAAAAATTAACAGCAACTTAGGGCATTTTTTCATATGGTTATTGTTAGCTTTAATTTCTTCCTCTGAAAACTCTGTTAATATCCCTTATGATTTATCAATTGGGGAATGACTCATATTCTTATAAATTTGGCTCAGTTTCCTATATATTTGAGAAATGAATGAAACATTCATCAGAGAAACTTGCTGTAAAAAAAATTTTTTTAACACATGCTCTCTAACCCTTAATCTTCTTTCTCATAGACTATCCATATACTTATGTTTCAAACTTTAGGTATAGGTGGGAAGTCTGTACCAATTGTTCTAACTGTATCACCTTAGTAAAAACTCTTTTCTTTCTTTTTTCCTTTTTGGAGGTAGGAAGGCAGGGCAATTGGAGTTAAATGACTTGCCCAAGGTCACATGGCTAGTAAGTGTTAAGTGTCTGAGACTGGATTTGAACTCAGGTCCTCCTGACTCCAAGGCTGGTGCTCTATTCACTGTGCCACCTAGCCACCCCAGTAAACATACCCTTTTCTAAAAGCTTTTGAGGCTGGCTAATTGATAGCAAATGATAATCATGGTGGGAAGCTTACTGGTGGTAGGCATTAAAAAGACATCCCCAGTCCCTCTTGGTAAAAGAATGAAGTTAATCCATTGAAGGCCATGGCAAAGGAGTGGTACAGAGGCAGGAAGAGAATGAGATTCATTCAATGTCATGGAAGTCAGTAGAGGGGACTACTTGTAATACTAAGTGACTCATCCTGATGAGGTGAAAGATGGAGTCCGAGGGAAAGGCCATTGGGTGTGTTGGTTAGTATCTTATATGTGTAGCACCTGGAGACCTCTTCATTTGTGGAGCTCCTCAAAGCTACTCCAGGATTGTGACATGCTGTTTTGTTGCTGTTCGAGAGGGTAATGGAAAGGTGCATGGGAGATGTGATAAGGCATCAATATATAACCAAAGAAGAATTATAAAAAATTGGAGTAAGAGATGGCATCAAGGAAATGTGCAATAGGAAGAGAAGACAGGCTGGATGTGATGAAGATGAGAACATCCTGAGCAATCCTTCGGTGTTCTCACAGCATCAGGAGAAACTGAACAAGGTTCCTTGTATATTGGATGAAATCCCCACCCCCTGTCGTGAATTTATGAGAGTACATTGGCAATATTGATTGGCACGAGATGGGCAGGCATGGATGGATTGAGATCTACACCACTGGAGAGAGCACCAAAATTATAGAGATTGCAGATCCAATATTTTGACAATTGAGACCTGAAATTCTGGCTTGATATGGTAGGAACATGAAGTCGGAAAGGATCGTGAGAAATTATAGTCTTTGCCATTGTTTTTTCTTGAAAACAGTAAGTAGCTTCAAGAAGGAAATGGTCATTTAAATTATGAGTTGAATAAAAGTGATTTCAGATAACACAGTTTGATTCAAAAGTATATAAACAGTTTTTTAGAAAAGGATGATATCATTAAGAAAAACAAACAGATGATCGGCATTTACCGAGTGAAGTCAGTTACTCATCAATCAATAATAACTGCTCATTAAGCATCTTCTACACGCCAGGCACTGTTCTTGGTGCTACGGCTGCAAATACAACGAATGAAAGTCTCTTCTCACAATAATAATAACGATAACAACCACCAATATTGATATAGAACTTACAATGTGCTCTACGAAAGTGCCTGTGCCTGTGCTAAGCGCTTCACAATTACTATCTCATTTGATTCTCACCAACACCTTGGGAGGCAGCTGCTGTAATTGTCTTTACAAATAACTTATCTTCTAATGGAGAAGGCAATAAGTATGTACACAAAGAATAAATATAGAGAGATTAAATATGATTGACCACAAGATAGTTTGGGAGGGAGGTCACCAGCATCTAGGGTGATCAGGAAAGGCATCCAACAGGAGGTGGTATTCGAGCTCCTTCCAGAGGGATTCTCTGAGGAGGAGACATTCCAGTCACGAGGGGTGGCCCGCTGGAAAGATGGAGTTTTGCATGTGAGGAACAGAGGGGCCACCAGAGAGTAGGGGTGTGCCTTCTTCCTCATCGTCCCGGATTGCCTCCTCCCCTTTTCTCCACCTCCCTTTAGGTCTGCAAACCTACCAGGTGCAGTTCTTTAGAAATACGAAACCACAGGGCCATTCTTTTTATGGCTCGGATTTCTCTTTTGTTTGTCTGTTTGTTTATTGGTTTATACTTGAGGAAAGGTAAGTACCATCTTTCCATGACAATCATAGGAAAGTCAGGTGGATTGAATTGGAGAGGACATACACTCCCCTGTATTTCTGCTATCTTAACACATCCATGTCTGTACCTGAAATGTTTAACCAGAACTTTTCAAGGGTTAATGAGTCATGACCTACTGGCCTAAATGATGGTTACCAGTGGCTGTTAAGCAATAATGAAGATATTGAAAGAAATGTAAAAAACTGAGGAGTGTGAAGGACAAGTCTTTAATTGCTTTGCAGAAAACTAATTCACTAATGTAAGAAATGTCATTATTTAAATAATGCTTGTGTGTTCCACTGACTTCTCTATCCTACAAGCTACACAATAAAAATAAATTATGAAAAAGTTCTGAGAGATCTCCAAACAAGACAAGGAAGGCAGTCTGAGTGATGAGATATATTGTTCATTAATTTTTAATTTAGTCTGTTACTGTAATTATACATGCATTAATTATACATATACACATAATTATATAATATATCATATATCCCAGACTTAATTTGTTGTTTCATTTTTGTTGGGAGGTTTGTAAATTGTGGTTTTATTACTTTATTTAAGAATCTTTGACTAATGTAAAGCAACAGAATTTTTTTTTTAAATCTTAAAATAAAAATCAACTTTCTAATAGAAATATTGGATTGGATATAGGAAATATATGGGGCTTCAGAGAATGGGAAGTTAAATAATACAGACTATCCCAGTTACATAGAACCAAAGATTCCTTTCCTTTTCATATGAATATGTTCCAGATTAATATTAGTTAAGATTAATATGGTCTCAAAAGTTCCATAGAACCTTCTCTCAAGCACAGAAATCCTATAATTCAGAGGTTCGATGTTTTAGGACTACTAAACATTTTATGGCAGAAGATAGAAGAAAGGTAGAAGGCGAACTTTCTCTAAAAAGCATTTGACAAAATGTTCCGGGGGAGTGACATTAATGAAACTATTAAATCAGGTTATAAGAAAGAAACAGATTCACAGAATCACAGTATCTCATCATTGGGGGAATCTCAGATTATCTAATCCCACATACATGTGAGCAGAACTCCCTCCTAAATCAATCAATAAACATTCATGAAGCACTTTCTTTGTGCCAGACATCGTGCTAAGTACTAGGGATACAAAAGAGGTGAAAGACAATTCTTGCCCTCAATGAGTTTATAATCTAATGTAAAACATCTATGACAATTTAGAGTGCTAGGGAGTTCTCCATCTTCCCAAACAACCCATTCTATGTTTGTTGGCTCTAATAATAATTAATTTTTTGCTTATATTGACACAAATCTTCCACTTTGCAAGTTAAACCCATTACTCCTAGTTCTATCCTCTGGGTGCAATAACAGCTAACATATTTTTTGCTAAAACTTCTTTTCTCTGGGCCAAGCATCCCCAGTTCTTTCTCACAGAGCATGATTTCAAGTTCCCTTCTTATTTCAGTTACTTTCCTCTGGACATATTGCAGCTTGCCAATTGTCCTTTCAAAAATGGAATATCCAGAATTGAACACAGTACTCCCTTGATGTCCACCCAGGGCAGTATTATCATTTCCCTTGTTCCATGTTTTATACTTTTTAAAAAATGTTCTAACTGAGATTTTGTTTTTATATGTCCTCTAATTCTCAATAAATTCTTTCTCTGCCCTCCTCCCATCAAGAGAGCCACCACTTGAAAAAAAATAATGAAAAAGAGGAGAAAAAAGTTTAACAAAGCTAATCAAGTCACCAAACAAATCTGACATTATATGCAGTATCATATAGACCTTGGGGTAACTGTATACCAGGGAACCTCAGAGAAAATAGTATGAACTTTTTAGTCACTCTCTTAACATCATTTCAAATTGCTTTTCAGAATAGTCAGACCAATTTATAGCTCTACCAGCAGGATGTTAGTATGTCTGTCTTTCCATATCTCCTCCTACCATCTTTTGTCTTCTTTGCCAATTTACTGACTATAAAGTAAAAACTCAGGTTTGTTTTGATTTGCATTTCTCTTATTTTATGTGATTTGGATCAACCTTTCAAATACTTGTTAATAGTTTGTAATTCTTTTTTTGAGGACTGTTTGTTTATATTCTTTGACTTTCAATTCATTAGGAAATTTCTTCTGAGCTAATGTATTTTTGTTGGCTCCTTATATATCTTGGATACAAGCAGAGTATTTGATGCAATTTTCCCTCAATCAAAATCTACTACTTCCTTTATTCTAGTTGCATTTATTTTGTTCAGGCCAAAGTTTTTTTTAATGTCATGTAATCAGAATTATCCATTTTATCTTTTTTGATTACCTCTATCTTTTGTTTGGTTATGAATTCTCTCCTCAGTCATAGCCATGAAAGATAGATACATGATCTTGTGGTGTTATAGTTTTTTATAGAATAATCTTTGTTTAATATTAAGACTGGAAATCCATTTTGAACTTGTTGTGGTTTATTGTGTAAGGTGTTTGGAAACAACATAATTTCTGTCAATTTTTTGTTTATAAGTCATTTTTTTCTTAAAAATCTATTTTCTCTTCCTTCTACCTCTTCTCCTTGAGGGAAAAAGAGAAAAACAAATTCCTTGTAATAAATATACATGGTTTGATGAGACAAATTACCACATTGGCAATTTCCAAAAAACATATGCCTGAATCTATCATCTCTCAATTAGGAGGTAGATAGCATATGCAAAATGTTTACTAATTTTCTTAGCAATTCTTTTCAAATTACATGTGAAATTCTCCTCATATAATTTATGTTTTCTGGATTATCAAACACTGTATGTTGAGTTCACGTTTCTAATTCTTCTTTTGTAGTCTGTTGTACTTATCTACTTTTCCATTTTTTAACTAGTACCTAAAATTTTTGATGATTAGTTCTTTGCAGTATAATTTGAGACCTAAAAGTGCTATTTTCCCCTCCATTTTCATTATTTCCCTGGAGATTCTAGATCTTCTTCTTTCCTTGTAAATTAATTTTATTTTTTTCTAGTTCTTTTAAGTGTTCCTTTGGAAGTCAGATTTGTATGGCAGCAAATTTGTAAATTAATCTAAATAATATTTTATTTTTCATTATACTGCTATAGCGCAGTCATGAACACGGAATAGTTTTCTAATTAAGTTATTTTTAATTTCTTTATAGAGCACTTTATAATGGCTTGTATTTAGGTCTTATGTTTATCTCAGCAGATTGAGTTGTGGGTACTCCACTCATTTTGGGATTATCTTGAATATGATTTTCCTCTATATTATTGCCTCATGTATTTTATTCCTACCACACATAAATTCTGTGTCCTTTTTAAGATTTATTTTGTATCTTACTGCTTTACTGACTCTAATTCTATTAACATAGCTTAAGATGGCTATTTGCTTTTGGTTACCTTGTCATACTGATAATTTATACTGAGCTTGCACTTCCCTAAAATTTCTATGCCTTTTTTTTCCTGGATAGGTAGTTTGCCACATCCCCTCCCACGCTATACTTGTGCAATTAATTTTTATTAACTCCATTGCTGGACTTTACATTTATATCCATTCAGATTCATCTCCTTAGGCAATGGGGCATGGTAGACTGAGCACGGTATTTGAAAGAGAAGTTGTTCGCTTTCTGACTCTACTGCATTATGTTTACGTGGTCCTGGGTATGTCACAGACTAGGTCAGGGGCCTGCGTGCTGTGGCCCATGAGCCAAATCCAGCCTGTAACCTGTTTTCATTCTGTCTGAGAGCTAAGAATTGAATCTACATGTTTAAATAAATTTTCATTGTATTTAAAAATGTAAAGAACATTCTTGGCTCATGGCTCACACAAAAGTGGCAAAGAACCATATTTGGCCCCCTGGTCATAGTTTGCTGACTCCTAGACTAGATAACCACTAGGTACCTTCCCAATCAAATCAGAAAGCTATGATCCTGTGATAGTAGGTTTTTGAAGATTTTTTTAAAATTACAATTCTTCTATTTAGTTTATCAGTTAACTTTCCTAGTTTTGTATAATCTATAAATATGATCAGTATGCCAGCTGTGCCTTCATCAAAACTATTATGTTAAAATAGAAGCCTACGTAAGCATCATGGGAAGTGGGCTAACAGGGGCCCAGTCCTTTGAGCACGTGCAATTCGCCCTGCTTCGTGCCCCACTTGGATACTTGGGAGGTTGCTTCCAAGCATGGACCGGCTGCTGAGCTGTAACTGAGTGTGGATGCCACAGGCACAAGCAAGCAGGAAGGCTGTAAGCCTCCGGGTGGGAGGGGATGGCCACCACGTGCATGGCCGTTGGAGCCCTTAGTGAGCAGAGTCCTGAGACCAAAAAGTCTGAGAACACTGGACACAACGGACTGGCAGTTGTTGTTTGACCTTTGAACTGAAGATGACCAATGACGTCATGAGGTGATATCTTAATTCGTGTGTGAATTGGGTTTAAGTGAGGCAGAGCTGCACGAAAGCCACATTATCTCTTCCAGAGTTGTGGAAGTCCAGTGGCAAGACAAAAGTCAAGACAACTGACGATGGCCCGGGGAGGAAATAGGTGACCTTGGCATCTCTGATGTCTGACCAAGCTCTAAGTGCTCTATAGTGCCTGCTTTGGCTGCTTTCAGGGCACTGAAACAAATTGTGTCCATTCAGCCAGGGAAGGTGGATATCCCTTTAACTCACTTTCAGGTTTGAGGTCTGTCGGTTACCCTCAACCTGCTTTAGCCCATCTGCCGAGTCATTTTTACTGGGGTGTGGCCACTGTCCATACTACAGCTTGTGGAAGCCACAGGTAAAATCTGGGGGAAGGTGGACACCAAAGGTGGATGAACAGCCCTGAAAATGGCTCGGCAGCCCTCACAACAGAGGTCCTAGTCCTTCCTGAACACCCCATACACCCCTGCCTGTTAAGACTTACACCTGGAAGCCACATAGAAATATAATTTGCATGAAAAATATAATTGCTGGTGACATTTTTGTCTGCCCAGTTCTGAGATAACATAGGTTTTCCATTACCTGTAAATTCCAAAGATGTTATATACTACATCTCACATCTTGCTTCCTGAAAGCTTTACATTGGAAGGCAAAGGAAGGAACACTATTAATGATTTCTTTTATATTTACAAAGCTGATTGTGACATTAATTATTTCAAGCTCAATATTTAATTTTTAAAATTTAGCATTCCCAAGTTCCCCTACATAGCTTATACTGCATGCTTTTTTTGCCTATTAAAATTATACTGAGAGGTTGAGGTACTGACATGGTGATAATATAATTCATTTCTTATGTGCTTTGCACAAAATGAGTTTTCCCAATTTATTTTATTTTGTTTTAATATCACCACTGATGCATTATTAATTTTCTCTTCACCCACAATTCCATGAATTCTTTCTATCCTAGGAGGGCTAATTTAAAATGATTTTATTTTCTCTTACATTTCATTGATCTTAGAAAAATCCATGAATCTATTACTCTAGGTATTCTCTACCAGGATCAAAGACAGTAGCAGGAAGAATGTGAGCTGAAAACTAAGCCTACATAAAAGCATAGGTGAACAATAGGAAAGGGCAGCTAAGTGGAGCAGTTGATAGAACGCTGGACCTGGAGTTGGAAAGATCTGAGTTCAAATTCAGTCTTAGACACTTCCTAGCTATATGATCCTGGACATGTCACTTAACCCTGTTTACCTCAGTTTCCCCATCAGTAAAATGAACAGGAGAAGGAAATGGCAAACCACTCCAGTATCTTTGCCAAGAAAACCTCAAATGGGGTTACAAAAAGTCAGACGCAACTTAAACTACAACAACAAAAAGGTAGGAAAGAATAGAGGCAGAATCTAGGATTTGATGTGAACAAATCTTCCTTGGCTTTAGCCAAAAGTGGAGAGTTATGTGGCTGCGGGGAAAGCCATTGATAGACTAAGTATTTGAAAGCAATGATTGGAAGAGAGTAAAGGTAAGCTGTCTCCTCTGCTCACAGGCCAATGTGGAATGGTTAAACAACTGAAGGGATTATTTTTTAATATCATGGAATATAAAAAGATGTTGTAATATAGCATATATTGCAAAGATGTTGAACATATTTTATAAAAACAACTATCGTCACAATTATTATGTAATGTAGGTTCTGAACAAACATTTCTGTTTTCCAAAATTTGCTTCATTAAAAAGTGGGAGAACCTGAAAATAGCCTTTCTTTTCTTATAGGCTTCACATATACTTGGATTTGTTTCTTTTTGGAAGTGAGGAAATAGGTCAGACTTCTGTGATTAATACTGCTTTGTTTCCCATTTCTCAAGGCTCTGCTGAAGATTCTTTCTTCAGTTTTACTTTACAAGTAAAGCGCTCTCATTCCAGAAACTTTGAAGAATGTAACAGTTCTAAGAGCATAAGTAGTTAAGAGTTAAGTAAATTCCAATTTCTTGTACAGTTATTAGGAAAAAGCCCAACTAACTAGTGCCTCTGCTCTAGTTTCATAGTATACAAAGAGTTGAATGTATTTCAAATAGTCAAGCAGTCAATGTGTATTAATTAAGGAGCTGTTTCAATGTTCAAATATCGTGCTTGACGCTAGGGATGTAAGTACAAAAGATGAAACAATTCTTACTCCCAAGGAGATCTCTCTGTCTGTCTCTCTCTGTCTGCCTCTCTCTCTCTCTGTCTCTGTCTATCTCTCTGTCTATATGGATAGAGAGATATAGATATGGAGATAGAAGTTAGATATAGATCTCTCTATAGCTAGACATCTCCCTATATAGATATAGAGAATTCTCTATAAATATAGATCTTTCTATGCTGATAGATATAGATATCTCTGTACATATATGTGAGATATCTATCTATACACACACATACAGAATGAATGAGAGAGAATATAAAGAGAATTAATACAAAAAGTTACAAACTAGTTAACTACAAAGTAGTTTGGGAGAGAAGGCACTGACAGAGTTGGGTTAATCAGGAAAGGCTTCAAGAAGGAGGTGGTGCTTGAGTGGCCCCTTGAAGGAAGACAGAGATTCTCTGAAAAGGAGAGCATTCCAGGCATGACAGATGGCCAGTGCCCAAGTACTAGAATGAGTTGTATGTGAGGAGCAGAGAGAGGGCCAGTCTGGTTGGAACTCAGGGTGCAGAAAGAGGAGTAATGTCCATTGAAGCGGAAAAGACAGGCTGAAATCACACAGAGCTTTACAAGCTAAACTGAGGACTTATATTTGGTCCTAGAGGCAGGAGGAAGCCATTGGAGTTGACTGAAGAGGAGAAGGAAAGGAGTCACATGGTCAGATCTGAGTTTAAAGACAATTTCTTGGGCGTCTATGTATAAGATGGAATGGAATGGTAAGAGATTTAAGGCAGGGAGACCAACTAGGAGGCTCTTGCTATAATTTAGGGGGGGAATGATTAGGCCCTGAACTAAGGTGGGAGAAAGGGAAGAGATTAGCATTTATGTAGCCTTTGAGTATGTGTCAGGCACTGTCCTAAGTGCAAGGTGCTGTTTATCTCTATTTTACAGCTAAGAAAACAGGGAGACAGGAGTTAAGTGACTTGTCCAGGGTCAAACAACTTGTAAGTATTTGAGGCTGGATGTGAATTCAGGTCTTCCTGACTCTAGGCCCAGAGCTTGAAACGAGTAGGGAAGGAACCAGTAGATGGGGAGAAACTGAAGATTTGAAAGAGAGGGAAGAGGTTAAGATTAGAGTTAATCATTTAGTCAAGAGACTTTTATTCTCCTCTTATACCCATTTTAAATTCTGGTTTCTGGGTGAATGTTAAATTTATATAAATCTATAGATGCATATATGTACATAAATATATGTATATTATATATGTGTGTATATAAAAAACATATGGATAGACTTCTTTAGAAATTTATTGATATCTTTTTTCTATCACCTCTATTTTCCAAAATACTCCTTCTTCACTTCTATACCACACAGGAAGCCACTCTTTATAGAAAAGATTTGAAAAGGAAAGAAAAACAATTTATCAAAATTGACCAACACATCCACTTAATCTGACAGTGTATAGAGTGTTCTACACCTGCAGAGTAGAACTTTGCAAAGAAGGAAGATGCCGCCTTCTCCTCAATCTCCTTCCTGGAATCATAATTATACAACATTCGGTTTTGAATATATTTTCTTGCTCCTTTCCATTTACATTGTACTGAAATTTGTTTAGCCATTCCCTAGTTGGTGGTCATTTACTGTTTCTAGTTTTTTACTACTACAAAAAGTATTACTACATATAAACATTTTGGTGTATATGAGACTTATGAATGGGCTTATAATAATTCCTCCAAAGGACTGTAAATTTCATAATAATTTTCTAACAAAATAAACTATGTTTGCAGGTACTCCTTGCCTTTATCTGACTAGTGCCATTTAAAATACCTTCACAATAATTCTATGAAGTCATCAGTTATCATCAAGAATTCTGTCCTAGAACATTTGGTCACAATAGTGGCAACATTCTGTTTTCACTTGGTTGTCCTTGACATTATATTTTGTACTTCTCGTTCGAGAATTTCAACTTTATAGATACTGTGTTAATCTCTATTGTAAGGTAAGTGAATGGTCAATTCACCATAACTGAGACGTCAAGTACTCTTATGTTTGGATCATTCCAATCTCTTCTCCCACGTGCTTCATACAACTTTACTCCCATTTTACTGTCCATTACCACTTGTATTACGGGGAAGATATGTAAAAAGAAAACCCATATTTAATACTTTCATAGACTACTCCTGAATTTTCTGAGACTCATCATACCCCAATGGACAATTATCTGAACTGTAGAATTTAGACCCATAATAAGAATATATTGACATATACGTATATATAATTTTTATGTCATATTCATTTCCTTAATAATACCCTTTGCCTCTCCCCTACACTGAGAGACATTCCCCTCCAACAAAAAAGTAAGAAAGAAATCAACACATCAAGTGAAGCCTGATTTTACATATATATGTGTGTGTCTCTTTGCATGTATATAATGGTTTCACACCTATAATTCTCCATCTCTTTAAAGAAGGGAGGAGGTATATTTGCTGCTCTCTTTTGGGGGGAACAAGATAGTCATTATAATTATGCTTCATTCTCTCTCTCTCTCTCTCTCTCTCTCTCTCTCTCTCTCTCTCTCTTCCCCTCTCTCCATCTCTCTGTCTATGTCTGTCTGTCTGTCTCTCATTGGCGCTGCTGTAGTTCTTTTCATTTACGATGCTGTAGTTGGGCCATATATTGTTTTCCTGTTTCTGCTTACTTTACTTTGTATCAGTTCATGAGTTTTTCTATGATTCTCTGTATTCTTCCTCTTCATCATTTCTGACATGCAATGACATTCTATTATATTCTTGCATTACAGTTTGTTTAGTCATTATCCAATTACTGGGCCTCTACTTTTTAAAAAATAGTTCTCTGCTTCTATAAAATTGCTATTATAAATACTTTGGCATATATTTAATCTTTTTTTCTTTGATCTCCTTGGTATATATGCATGACAGTGGGATTTCTAGGTCAAAAGGTATGAGTCTTTTAGTAATTTTCTTATGAGTCCGAATTGCTTTTTGGAATGATTAGATTACATCACAGTTTCGTCAATAATGAATAAGTGGACTTATTTTTCCTTAGTTCCTCCATTATTGACTATTCCTATATTTTGTGATCTTTGCCAATTTGCTGGGTATGACATGAAACCTTAGGGTACTTTTGATGTGCATATCTCTTATTAGTGATAGAACTGGTTTTTCTTATGGTTGTTGGTAGTTTGCTGTTCTTCTTTTGAGAACTCTTTGTTCTCATCTTTTGACCACTTTTCCATTGGGGAATGGTACTTTCTGGTCATTTTTTCCCCTCTGTTAATGTATTCTAGTGCAATACTGCCAAACTCAAATAGAAATGGGACCTCTAAAGCATATATATAAGGATCCTGTGAAACATATTGAATTAGGTAACCACATGTTAACATAACTATGTCCTATTGGAGTTTTACTCATTTTGTTAGATTTCCCAATTACATTTTAATCTGTATGCTAGTGTATTTTGGGCTGCAAAGTGGCCTGTGGGCCACAAGTTTGATACTTCTAGTCTAATATATTGTACCATTTATATAAGCAATATAATAATGTATGCAAATTTATATACTTAAACTATAAGGTTAAGGAAAAATTTGAATAAGCAATATGACTTAGTGAGCTTCAGTAACTTAAACCAAGGTTGTTCTCTTATTATTTTAAATATATTGTTATTCCCAGGAAGTGCTATTTGCTGCTATGTTTAATTTTATTGAATCTAATCCTTTTT
>JAQQSV010010848.1:0-13161 GCA_028646515.1 Pseudochirops corinnae | reverse complement strand
TTAAAAAATAGATTAACTCAAATGGCAAAGGAGGCCCAAAAAGCCAATGAGGAGAAGAATGCCTTAAAAAGTCAAATTTGCCAGATGGAAAAAGAATCTCAAAAGCTCACTGAAGAGAATAATTCCTTCAGAATTAGATTGGAGCAAATGGAAGCAAACGACTTTATGAGAAATCAAGATACTATTAAACAGATCCAAACAACTGAAAAAATAAAAAGCAATGTGAAATATCTCCTTGAAAAAACCACTGACCTGGAATATAGATCCAGGAGAGACGATTTAAAAATTATAGGACTACCTGAAAGCCATGAGCAAAAAAAAGAACCTAAAAAGCATCCTTCAAGAAATTCTCAAGGAAAATTGCCCCGCTATTTTAGAGCCAGAAGGCAAAATAGAACTTGAAAGAATTCACCAATCACCTCTTGAAAAAGATCCCCAAAAGAAAACTCCTAGGAATGTTATAGCCAGGTTCCAGAGTTCCCAGATCAAGGAGAAAATACTACAAGTTGACAAGAAGAAACAATTTTAATACTGTGGAAACACAATCAGGATAACCCAGGATTTAGCGGCTTCTACATTAAGGGATCAAAGGGCCTGGAATATGATATTCCAGGTATCAGGGGAGCTAGGATTAAAACCAAGAATGAACTACCCAGCAAAATTGAGTATAATATTCCAGGGAAAAATATGGTCATCAGTGAGGTGGAGGACTTCCAAGCATTCTTGATGAAAAAACCAGAAATGAATAGAAAATTTGACATTCAAATACAAGAAGCATGAGAAGGTAAACATGGAAAAAAATTCATAAAGAACTTATCAAAGTTGAACTGTTTACATGCCAACATGGAAAAACGATGCTTATGAAACTTTTCTCAGTATGAGGATAATTGAAGGGAATATAAATGTATATATAAATATATATATATATATATATACATACACATATGTCTATATAGGAGGTTATATATGTGTATGATTACATATGTGTGTGTATATGTGTACATAGACAGAAGGCACAGGCTCAATTGAACAGGATGGGATAATATTTTAAAAGGTGAAATTGAGAGGTGGGAGAGGAAGAAAAGGAGAGGAGACAGGAAGAGATAGAATGGGGTTAATCCTCTCATATAGAAGAGTCACGTGATAATTGTTACAATAGAGGGGAAAAACAGGAAGGCAAAAGGGAATTACTCTCATTGAAGTTGGCTTAGAGAAGGAATGACATACACTCTAAATTGGATATCTTTCCCTACAGGAGAGTGGGGGTGAAGGGGATGAGAGGGGGGAGGATGGAGGGGAAGGAAGGTTGGGGGAAAGGGCTGTTAGAATCATACACTTTTGTAAAGGGACAGGGACAAAGTAGAGAATAGAAGAAGTGGGGAGTGGAATAGGAAGGAGGAAAACATACAGGCACTGGGGTAGGGAGAGCCATCTTGCCCTACTTGAAAGTCAGAGGGGTTATGGGGGAGGACATAGGAGAGAGATGTTTAGGGGAAGGGGTATACAGTGGGATTGCTTTTTTGGGGTGGGTAGGGGAAAGATGGGGAGAAAATCTGTAAATCAAAATCTCATGGAAATGAATGATGTAAACTAAAAATAAACAAAAGTTTAAAAAAATAGCTATTTGAACAATTTTTTTCATATGACTACAAATAGCTTCAATTTCTTCATCTGAAAATTGCCTGCTCATATCCCTTGAACATTTATCAATTAGGAAATGACTTGCGTTCTTAAAATTTGACTTGGTTCTCTATATATTTGAGAAATGAGGCCTTTAACAGAGACACTGGCCTTAAAAATAGTTTCCCATCTTTCTACTCCCCTTCTAATCTTGACTACATTGGCTTTGTTCAAGCAAATCCTTTTTAATTTAGTGTAATCAGAATTATCCATTTTGCATTTCATAATGTTCTCTCTCTTGTTTGGTCATAAAATCTTCCTTTCTCCATACATCTAACAAGTGAACTATTCCTTGCTCTCTGAATTTGTTTATGATATTATCCCTTATGTCTAAAATCATGAAAAAATTCTTAGGAATTACCTGCATTATTTTTCATATAGAAAGGTAAATAGTTTGACTTTATTGAGTCCCTTGTTATTATTCTTTTGTGTTTACTTTTTTATGCTTCTCAAAAGTCTTGTATTTGAATGTCACATTTTCTCTTTGGCTCTGCTCTTTTCATCAGGAATGCTTGAAATTTCCCTGTTTCGTTAAACTTCCATTTTTTTATTCCGTTTTGCTGGATAGGTTATTCTTGGTTATAGTTCTATTTCCTTCATTTTCTGGAATATGATATTCCAAGGCATGATCCTTTAAGAAGTTGCTAAATTTTTTGTTATCCTGACTATGGTTTTATAACATTTGTATTGTTTCTTTCTGGTTTCTTGAAGTATTTTCTCTTTGTCATGTAAGCTCTGAAATTTAATTGAAATATTCCTGGGAATATTCATTTGGGTTTCTCTTTCAGAGGTGATTGGTGGACTCTTTCCATTTCTATTTTATCCTCTAGATCTAAGATATCAAGTAGTTTCCTCTATAATTTCCTGAAATACTATATCTAGGTTTTTTCTTTGTTCATGACTTTCAGGTACTCCAATAATTCTTAAATTAACTCTCCCCAATCTATTTTCCATGTCAATTGTTTTTCCAATGAGATATTTCACATTTTTGTCTATTTTTCATTCTTTTGATTTGGTTTTATTGTTTCTTGATGTCTCATGGAATCATTAGCTTCTATCTGCTCAATCCTATTTTTTAAGAAATTATTTTCTTGAGTGAGATTTTTGTGTCTTTTTTTCTTCCATTTGGTCAGTTCTGTTCTTTAAGAAGTTCTTCCCTTTAGTGAATTTTTTTTTGGCCTCCTATAACATTTGGCCAAATCTGTTTTTTAAAATATTTTCTTCAATATTTTTTGTGCCACTTTACCAAACTCTTTTCAGAATTTTCTTGTATCACTCTCATTTCTTTTCCCAATTTTTCCTCTATGATCCTTGTCTCTTTCTTTAATTCTTCTAGGAATTCTTGTAGGCTTTGGGTCCGATTAGGATTGTTCTTTGTAGCTTTGTCTGTAGCTATCTTTACATTGTTGTTCTTTTCTGAGTTTATGTCTCAGTCTTCCCTAATACTATAGTAGCATTTTTATGGTCAAATTCTTTTTTGTTCCTGTTTTCTCATTTTTTTTCACTCTATTTTTTGACTGTGGACTTTATATTAAAGTTGGCCTCTGCTCACCTGGGGATGGGTAGACACTACCCTAAGCTTCAGGCTTTTTCATGTTACCATTTATGAGCTAGTTCTAGGGCATTGTAAGTTTTGTTTTTCTTTTTCTTGCATTAAGCTTCAGTACTGCCTATGTCAGATTCTTCAAATCCCTTAGATCATGTTTGTCAAATTACAACCCTGAGGCCATATAAATTGTGAAAAGTTTCTAGAAAACCTTTGGGACACTGTCAACAAGCCAGTGGGTCTGATAGGCATGATATCTGTAAGACCACACAAACTGTTCTACATTTTTATTTTTCTTTATTTATTTATTTTTCTTTAAATTTTAAAAATTTATTTTAGCTTTCAACATTCATTTCCAAAAGATTTTGAATTACAAATTTTCTCCCCATCTTTCCCCTACCCCACACCCCAAGATGGCAACCGTACTGATTTACCCTTCCCTCAGTCTTCTCTCTCTTCTATCACCTCCCACCCCAACTCCGCCTTACCTCCTTTCCCCTTACTTTCTTGTAGGGCAAGATGCATTTCTATATCCCATTGCTTGTATATCATATTTCCCAGCTGCATGTAGAAACAATTTTTTAACATTTGTTTTAGAAACTTTGAGTTCCAGATTTTCTCCCTTCCTCCTCATGCATCCTCATTGAGAAGACAATCAATTCAATATAGGTTATACATGTGTAGTTATGCAAAACATTTCCATAGTAGTCATGTTGTGAAAGACTAACTATGTTTCCTTCCATCCTATCCTGTCTCCCATGTATTCTATTTTCTCCTTTGACTCTATCCCTTTTCAAAAGTATTTGCTTCTGATTACCCCCTCCCCCAAGTTACCCCCTCTTCTATCCTCTCCACCTTATAGTCTTCCCACCTATTTTCCTGTAGGGTAAGATACCTAATTGAGTGGGTATGTTATTACCACCTTAAGCCAAATCCAATGAAAGAAAGGCTGACTCATTCATTTCCTTTCACTTCTTTGCTCTTCTCCTCCATTGTAAGAGCTTTCTCTTGCCTTTTTTGTGAGATAATTTATGCTATTTTATCTCTTCCTTTCTCTTTCTCTCCATAAATTACTCTTACCTCTTAATTTTATTTTTTACAGGTAATCCCTTCATATTCACTTCACTCTCTGCCCTCTGTCTATGTATACATATACACACATATGCATACATACACACACATATATACATATTCATATATATACATCTGTGTGTGTATGTATTCCCTTCAACTATCCTAATACTGAAAAAAATCTCATGTGCTTCAAATATCACCTTTCCATGTGGGCATGTAAGCAGATCAACGTTACAAAGTTCCTCATGATTTCTCTTTCCTGTTTACCTTTTCAGGCTTCTCTTCATTCTTGTAATTGAAAGTCAAGTTTTCTGTTCTCCTTTGCTCTTTTCATCAAGAATGCTTGAAAGTCCTCTATTTCAATAAAAATCCATGTTTTCCCCTGAAATATTATACTCAGTTTTGCTGGATAGCTGATTCTTGATTTTAATCCTAGCTCCTTTGATCTCCAGAATATCATATTCCAAGACCTTCAATCCCTCAAGGTAGAAGCTGCTAGATATTGTATTATCCTGATTATGTTTCCACAATACTCAAATTGCTTCTTCCTGTTTGTAATATTTTCTTCTTAAACTGGTAACTCTGGAATTTGGCTATAATATTCCCAGAAGTTTTCTTTTTGGGATCTTTTTCGAGAGGCAATTGGTGGATTCTTTCAATATCTATTTTACCCTCTGGTTCTGGAATATCAGGACAGTTTTCCTTGATAATTTCTTCAAAGATGATGTCTAGAATTTTTTTTGATCATGGCTTTCAGGTAGTCCAATAATTTTTAAATTATCTCTCCTGGATCTATTTTCCAAGTCAGTGGTTTTTCCAATGAGATGTTTCACATTGCCTTCTATTTTTTCATTTTTTTGGATCTGTTTTGTAATATCTTGATTTCTCATAAAGCCATTAGCTTCCATTTGCTTCATTCTAATTTTGAAGGAATTATTTTCTTCAGTGAACTTTTGGACTTCCTTTTCTATTTGGTCAATTCTGCTTTTTAAGGCATTTTTCTCCTCATTGGCTTTTGGGACCTCGTTTGTCATTTGAGTTAATCTATTTTTGTTTTGAGCTTCCATTCTATGTTTATTTTTAGTTTACAGCATTCATTTCTACAAGTTTTTGAGTTACAGATTTTTTCCTCATCTTTCCCCTACACACCATCCCAAAACAGCAATACCACTGAATATCCATTCCCCCAATCTGCTCTCTCCTATAACCTTCCCCATCAACCCTCCAACTTTCTGATAGGGTAAGATGGATCTCCATATCCCAGTGCCTGTATATCTGATTCCTGATTTGCATGTAAAATAATAATAATAATAATTTTTTAAAAATTTATTTTAAAACTTTGAATTCCAAATTCTTTCCCTTCTTCCCTCATAACCCACCCTTACTGGGAAGAAAAGCAATTCAATATAGGTTGTACATGTGTAGTTATGCAAAACATTTCCATGGTGGATATGTTATGAAAGACTGACTATATTTCCCTCCATCCTATCCTGCCCCCTTCTTGTTCTATTTTCCACTTTTACCCTGTCTTTTTTCAAAAGTGTGGCTTCTAAGTACCCGCCCCCACAAAACACACTCCCTTCTATCATCACCTCTCATATCCACTTCCCCCCTACTTTCCTGTAGTGTAAGATACCCAATTTAGTGTGTATATTATTTCCTTCTTAAGCCAAATTCAATGAGAGTAAGGTCGACCCATTCCCTTTTGCTTTCCTGTTCTTCCCCTCCATTGTAATACTTTTTTCTTACCTCTTTTATATGATATAATTTACCCCTTTCTGCCTCTCTCTATCTCCTCTCATTATATTCCTCTCTCACCTCTTAATTTTATTTTTTAAATATCATCCCTTCCTATTCAATTGATCCTGTGCCTTCTGTTGATGCATACCTGTACACATATATGCACACACTCACATATGTATTCACACACACATATACCCTTCTATATAGACATATATATGTATGTATGAGTGTGTGTGTGTGTGTATATAAAAATACATACACACATATTCCCTTCAACTATCCTCATACTAAGAAAAGTTTCATAAGTTAAAATGAACATTTTTTCATGTAGGAATGTAAATAGTTCAACTTTAATAAGCTCCTTATGATTTCTTTTCCCTGTTTACCTTCTCATGCTTCTCTTGCTTCTTGTATTTGAATGTCAAATTTTCTACTCAACTCTGACTTTTTCATCAAGGATGCTTGAAAGTCTTCTATTTCATTGAATGACCAAATTTTTCCCCTGAAACATTACACTTAGTTTTGTTGTGTAGGTGATTCTTGGTTTTAATCCTAGCTCCTTTGACCTCTGGAGTATTATATTCCAAGCCCTTCAGTCCCTTAATGTAGAAGCTGCTAGATTCTGTGTTATCCCCTGTTTCCACAATATTCAAATTGTTTCTTCTTGGCTGCTTGTAATATTTTCTCCTTGAACTGGGAACTCCAGTACCTGGCTATAATATTCCTAGGAGTTTTCTTTTTGTAATATTTTTCAAGAGGTGATTGCTGAATTCTTTCCATTTCTATTTTGCCCTCTGGTTCTAAAATATCTGGACAATCTTCCTTGAGATTTTCATTAAGGATGATTTCTAGGTTCTTTTTTTGATCATGGCTTTCAGGTAGTCCAATAATTTTTAAATTCTCTCTCCTGGATCTATTTTCCAAGTCAGTGGTTTTTTCAATGAGATATTTCACATTGCCTTCTATTTTTTTCATTTGTTTGGATCTGTTTAATAGTATCTTGATTTCCCATAAAGTCATTAGCTTCAATTTGCTCCAATCTAATTCAGAAGGAATTATTCTTTTTAGTGAGCTTCTGAAATTCTTTTTCCATTTGACAAATTTGGCTTTTTAAGGTATTCTTCTCTTCATTGGTTTTTTGGGGCCTCTTTTGCCATTTAAGTTAGTCTATTTTTTCAGGTGTTATTTTCTTCAGTCAGGTTGTTGACTCTCTTTTCATGATTTTGTTGTGTCATTCTCATTTCTCTTCCCAAGTTTTCCTCCACTTCTCTTACTTGATTTTCAAAATCCTTCTTGAGCTCCTCCATGCCCTGTAACTAGTTCATATTTTTCTTAGAAGATTTTGGTGCAAGAGTTCTGACTCTGTTGTCTTCCAACATTCCATTCTTTGATCCTTTTTGTCCCCAAAAAAGGAATCTAAGGGTTGATTGCTGTGTTTGCTTTGCTTCCTTTGCTTGCTCATGTTGTGACTCAATTACTTGACTTTTGACCTCTTTGCCACAGTAGAACTCTGCTTCCAGAGAAGAAAGTGTTGTCCCAAATTGCTGGGGGGTTTGCAGCTGCCAGAGCTATTGGTTGGGTGCCCTCTCTGCAACCCCTCACAAGCTCTGGCTCACTGGTCACACATCCCAAGACCTCCACCCAAGACAGCAATCCAGATCCAAGCTGGTTAAAGCAAGAGTTATTACCCTCTGAACGGTCAATTGGTCCCCCTATGATCTGCAGGCCATGAGCTCTAAAGCAGCCATGTGGAGGTGGCTGCACAGCCATAGCACCTCTGCCACTTCTCACCCTGGAGGCAGGGGCCCAACTATGTTCTGTGTCCACCCCCATTCCAACAGAGTTCCACAATGACCTTTTACTTTGTCTTTGGCATTTATTGGTTGATATTTCTGGAAACCACCACAGCTGCTGGTGATCCCTTCTCCCAAACTCTGCTCCAGGAGCTGCTCTTAGGGGCCTCCCTGGGGCTAAAACCATGCTCATGCAGGTATGGCTCAGCTTCCAGTGCACTGCGATGAACCCTTCCTCTCCACTTGCTGGACTGCCTTCAGCAGGAGATTTGTTTCTCTCTGTCACTTTGTGGGCTCTGTAGCTCCAAAATTTATTTTGAGTCATAATTTATAGGTATTTGAGGTGGTTATGGGGGGAGCTCACAGAGTTTTCCTGCTTCTTTGCCACCATCTTGGCTCTGCCCTAGCATATTTTTTAAGGTGTTATTTTCCTCAGTATTTTGGGAGATCTCCTTTAGCAAAGTGTTGATTCATTTTTCATGATTTTCTTGCATCACTCTCATTTCTTTTCCCAATTTTTCCTGTACTTCTCTTACTTGATTTTTAAACTCCTTTTTGAGCTCCTTCATGGCCTGTGACCAATTCACATTTTTCTCAGAGGCTTTTGATGCAGGAGTTTTGACTTTGTTGTTTTATGGTTCTGTTTTTTAAATCTTCTTTATCACCAAAGAATTATTCTATAATTTGATTTCTTTTCCTCTCTTTACTCATTTTCTCAGCTAATTACTTGACTTTTGAGCTCTTTTCCATGGTAGAACTCTGCTTCCACAGTGGAAAGTTCTCTGTCCTAAATTTCTTGGTTTTGTGTAGCTGTTGTCAGAGCTACTTCTAGGCACCTCCCTCAGAACTGTGAGGAGGATTCCTTCTCCACAGCCAAGACAAGCTTTGCCACACCAACTGTCCTCCTCACCCCACGACCACCACCCAAGACTGCAACCCAGATCCTAGCAGGGCAAAACAAGAAAATCCTGCCTCAGCACTAGCAAAGAGATTCCTGAAATTGCCCTCTGATCAACTGCTTGGTCTCCCTCCACCATCTTGTGGCCTGGAGCTCCAGAAGTAGCCACCCCACAGTTGCAGTGGTTGCCACTGCCTGGGGGGCAGGGGCCAGACCACACTCTTCTCTCACCCAGGTCCAACAGAACTTCCCCACTGACCTTTTACTTTCTCTTTGGTGTTTATGGGTTGAAAAGTCTGGAAACCAGCTCAATTGCAGGGGAATCAGTCCCCTGAGGTCTCCTCTGGCTGGTCTGTGCCATTTGTCTGTGCTGACAAAGCCCGTGAGGGAGTGCTCTCTGTTCCCAATCCAGTGCGATATATCCTTCCTTTGGGCTTGCTAGGCTGACTTCAGCTGGAGGTGTATTTCAATCTGTCATTTTGTGCATTCTGTAGTTCTAAAATTTGTTTAGAGTAATTTTTTACAGGGAATTAGATGTGGTTGGGGCTTGAGCTCTAGCAAGTTTCTGCTTTTATTGCCCCATCTTGGCTCCTCCCTCTATTTTTTTTTCAAAAAGACATAGAAGCTGCTTTTAAAATTCAATTACTTCATGAGAACAAGGCTTAAGTCACCATCTGGATTATCTGACCACTTAGAGCATAAAATGGCCAGCATGTGACAAATAAACCTCTTTTAGGCTTGACAAATATTCTATTTCCATGCAAGTCAACTTATTGTAATGGGGTTTGCCATTAGAACATTCCCAGATCACCAAAATGGAGATACTTCTAGGAGGGCATGACCAGATCTCCTAAGACGGACACATTTTTTACTCACTACTACATGTGCTAACTGGAACAGGCCACATTTTAAAAATTGGTGAGACTAATAAGATCATTCTCTTTCTGATGCTTTTTTTGTATCAGACTTTCCTGCTATATCCAAAGGGTGAAGAGCAGTTTTCCCATAGTGTGCATGCCATGAACTGAAGTAGTTCCTCTTCTTCCTCTTTTACCTTGGTTATAAGAAATGGTCCTATGGTTTCTCTTCTCTATCTTTTTCAATTTCAGGTGCCAATAGTGATACCTCCTGGATCTGGAATTGAGCCATAGTGACTTTGGAGCTGGGATTTGTGGTGGGATGGTATAGCCAACTGGCCCAGCAGTTTAGCCTAGAGAAGCTAAGGTGCTTGGGACTTGAGCTCAGAGGGGGCTTGAAACTTGGAATTGATACTGTCTTCTATAGGAATTGAATTAATCTATGAACTCAATTCCATCCTCTTCACAAGAGACTGGGTGGTACGGATATGGGGGAGGAAAAGGATTATACTTCCTATAAGTTGGAGGAGCCAGTTTGTATATTTGCTGATCATACTTTTGAAGTAAATATACCCTTGTAAAAGTTCATCTGTTAGGGGCTAAATAGAAGTGGGGTGAGGGGACCAACCCCTAAATTTGAGGGAACATCATTGGTGGGAGCTTGAGACACTTTTTGAGGGTTTAGACCCTCCCAGTAAATATTTATATTTTATTATCTATATTAAATATTTATTTGTAAATATTTAAGGACACCAGAAAACCATGGGAGAAAGGTCAAATATAACCTCCTTGACCTTTAAGCAGCGGTATCCAATGTTACAACAAACTTCTAGCCAGGAACATTTCTATATCTATCTGAACCAGTGCTATATCCTTTCTGAATGTAATTTCCATGGTATTATCAAGTAAAATCCGTTTTTTTAAAGTATCACATAGCGTATGAGTATGTTATTTCGTCTTGTCTAAATTGCTAAACTACCCTGAGTCATGTGTGGCCCAACACAATTGGTCACATGAAATATTAGGTAGATGGGAGAAGATTGGAAAATGTTTTCCATCTATTCTTGCTGCAATATTAATAATTAGAATATTACTTACTGATTTAAGGTGGTAAGTTGTGAGAATTTAGTTGGTAAATTCTGGGAATTAGGCTAAGCCTGTGTTTAGTCCACCATCTTCCCTAAAATACACACACCTTTCTTTACATTGAAAAAGTTCTAATTAAATGAATAATGAGAAGTTATATACCTTTACAGTATGCAGAAGTCAGAATAAGTGGAACCCACCAAGGTCATTTTAAAAGTTCCAAATCTAATTCTTGAAATAACTATCATCTTTCACTTTCCTCAGGGTTATATGAATAATGCATTGAAATAAGAATCCAGAATAACTCAAATAGTCCATCATGAAATTATTACACTCTGGAAGTTTCAAATGAAATATACTTTAACATGCCTAGGAAAGGCACTGAACAAAAGTGAAAAACCGCAAGAAAGAAAAAAAGAGAAAATAATATGATTCAATCTGTGTTCAGGCTCCATAGATCTTTCTCTGGATGAAGATAACATTGTCTATCATAAGTCTTTTGGAATTCTCTTAGATTATTGCATTGCTGAGAAGAGCTAAGTCAATCACAGTTGATCATCACAGAGTGTTACTATTACTGTACAATGTTCTCCTGGTTCTGCTCACTTTGGTTAGCTTAAATTCATCTAAATCTTTCCAGGTTTTTTTGGAAATCTACCAACTCATCATTTCTTATAGCAGAATAGTATTCTATTACATTCATGAACCACAGCTTGTTCAACCATTTCCCAACTGATGGGCATCCTCTCAGTTTCCAATTCTTTGCCACTACAAAAAGAGCTGCTATAAATATCTTTGTACATGTAGGTCCTTTTACTTTTTTAATGACCTTTTGGTGATGCAGACCTAGTAGTGGTATTGTTTGATCAAAGAATATGCATAGTTTTATTGTTCTTTAAGTGTAATTCCAAATTGCTGTCCAGAATGGTTGGATGATTTCACAGCTCTACTAATAATACATTAGTGTTCTGATTTTCCCACATCTTCTCCAACATTTGTCATTTTCCTTCTATCATACTAGCCAATCTGATAGGCATGGAGTGGTAACTCAGAGTTCTTTTAATTTTCATTTCTCTAATCAAGAGTGATTTGGAGAATTTTTTCATATAGCTACAAAGAGCTTTAATTTCTTCATCTGAAAACTGCCTGTTCATATCCTTTGACAACTTATCAATTGGAGAATGATTTATATTCTTATAAGTTTGACTCAGTTCTCTATATATTTGAGAAATGAGGTGTTTATGAGAGATATTGGTCTAAAAAATTGCTTCCCATCTTT
Organism: Pseudochirops corinnae; assembly: GCA_028646515.1. Taxonomy (NCBI): domain Eukaryota; kingdom Metazoa; phylum Chordata; class Mammalia; order Diprotodontia; family Pseudocheiridae; genus Pseudochirops; species Pseudochirops corinnae. The sequence continues at coordinate 1,205 of JAQQSV010010848.1, read as the reverse complement.
CTACTTTTCTTCTAATCTTGGTTGCATTTGGCTCTGTTTATGCAAAACCGTTTTAATTTAATGTAATCAGAATTATCTGTTTTGCATTTCATAATGCTCTGTATCTCTTATTTGGTCATAAATTCCTTCATTCTCAATAGATCTGATAGGTAAACCTTTCCTTGCTCTTCTAATTTGCTTATGATATCACCATTGATGTCCTAAATCATGTACCCATTTTGACTTTATCTTGGTATAGGGTGTGAGATATTGGTCTATGCCTAGTTTCTGGCATACTATTTTCCAGTTTTCCTTGCAGATTTTGCCAAATAGTGAGACCTTATTCCAGAAGCTAGAGTCCTTGGGTGTATCACACATTAGGTTACTCTAGTCACTGACTTGTGTTTTGTGAACCAAATCCATTCCATGATCCACCACTCTATTTCTTAGCCAGTAACAAATAGTTTTGATGATTGCTGCTTTATAATACAGTTTTAGGTCTGATATGGCTAGGCCACCTTCCCTTCCATTTCTTTTCATTAATTCCCTTGTTATTCTTGACCTTTTGTTCTTCCAGATGAATTTTGTTATTATTTTTTCTAGCTATATAAAATAATTTTTGGTAGTTTGGTATGGCACTGAATAAGTGAATTAATTTAGGTAGAATTGTCATTTTATTATGTCATCCTAGTCTACTTATGAGCAAATGATATTTTTTCCAATTATTTAGATATGACTTTTTTTTGTGAAAAGTTTTGCTATTATGTTCATATAGTTCCTAGGTTTGTCTTTGCGGGTGGACTCACTAATGTTTTTTTTTTTTTATTGTCTACAGTTAATTTAAATGGAATTTCTCTTTCTGTATTTTGCTTGTGGGCTTTGTTAGTAACATATAGAAATGCCAATGATTTATGTGGGTTTCTTTTATATCCTGCAACTTTGCTGAAGTTTTTAATTATTTCAGGTAGTTTTTTTTTTATTTTCTCCCTTGTCACCTACCCCCACTGGAAGGACAAGCAATTAAATACTGGCTGTACATGTGTAATTATGCAGAACCTCTCCACAGTGGGCATATAGTGAGAGACTGATTATATGTCCCTCCTTCCTATCCCACCCCACCCCTTGTTCTATTCTCTACCCTGTCCCTGTCCCTTTACAGAAGTGTGTACTTTCATCAACCATCCCCCCCACCCCCTCCTTCCCTCCATCATCCCACCTCTCATCTC
>JAQQSV010010847.1:0-13161 GCA_028646515.1 Pseudochirops corinnae | reverse complement strand
CCACCTCAAATACCCAGAAAATATGAATCTAAACAAATTTTAGAGCTCCAGAACTCACAAAGGTACAGAGAAACAAAGCTCCCACTGAAGGCAGCCCAGCATGCAGGACAGGAAGGACTCATCTCAGCATTCTGGGAGCTGAAACCAGCCCAGCCAGAAACCATAGCTTGCACCTGGGGCAGCCAGGACAAGCTGAGGCTAGAGCTTTCAGGGGAGTGGATCACCAGCAGTTGTGACAGTTTCCAGAATTATCAACCCGTAAGAAACAAGGACAAAGTGAAATGTCAGTAGAATTTGGCAAAATTTGGGGGAGAAAAGAAAGTCTGACCATCTGCCCCCAGGGCACGAAAGTAGCAGAAGTGGAGCCCCTGCAGCCACTTCCAGGTGGCTGATTCAGAGCTCTTGGCCAGCAGATTGCAGGGGGGCCAAGCAATCATTCAAAGGCTAAATGCTCTTGCCCTAAGTTGCATGAATTGAGATCATGGTCTTAGATGGTGGTCCTGAGGTACATGAACAGTGAGTCAAAGATGGTGGCAACTGCAGAGATGGCGGCCTCCTAATAGCTCCAGCAGATGCAAAAACCCCAGTGATTTGGGACAAAGCTCTCCCGTCTGGAAGCAGAGCTCCACAGGGCTAAAAAGTCAAGGAATTCACTGGCAACATGAGCAGGCAAAGGAAGCAAAGTAAGTACAGCAATCTTACTTTAGATTTCTGTTTGGCCACAGAAAGAAGACAACACAGTCAGAACTCCTGCACCAAAAGGTTCCAAGAAAAATGTAAACTTATAACAAACCATAGAGGAGCTTAAGAAGGATTTTGAAAACCAAACAAGAGAAATGGAGGGAAAATTGAGGAGAGAAATGAGAATCAAGCAAGAAACTCATGAAATGAGAATGAACAACCAGACTGAAGAAAACAAAACCTTAAAAAAATAGACTAACTAAAATGGCAAAAGAGGCACAAAAAGCCAATGAGGAGAAGAATGCCTCTCCAAATTTACCATTTGGAAAAAGAATCTCAAAAGCTTACTGAAGAGAATAATTACTTCAGAATTCAAGTGGGGCAAATGGAAGCAAATCATTTCATGAGAAATCAAGATACTATTAACCAGATCAAAACAAATGAAAACATGGAAGGTAATGTGAAATATCTCATTGAAAAAACCACTGACCTGGAAAATAGATGTAGGAGGGACAATTTAAAAATTATTGGACTATCTGAAAGTCATGATCAGAAAAAGAACCTAGAAATCATCTTTCAAGAAATTCTCAAGGAAAATTTCCCTGATATTTTAGAACCAGAGAGCAAAATAGAACTTGAAAGTGTTGTAACTTAACCCCAAATCCCAGGTCACTACACACCATGTGATTTGTGGCCCTCCATGAAGCTGCTTTTACATTTCTATCTTTGTCTCTATCCTATACCTTGTCATAGCTTGAAATGGTTTAAGGCATATCTGGACATTGACCAAGGTGTAGTTCCCTGCCCCCTCCTTCCTCAAATTAGCATTCGGCATATTCTTCTTGAATCATTATGTTGTCCAAGTTTCATTATACTGCAAGGATCTTATGTAGGAACCACCTTGTCCTGTTCTGCTGACCAAGCAGGATCCCCACACACTCCACCCAGAACATGACCCTGGCATGTTCTGGGGAATTGACTATTCTCCACTCTTCCTCACTCAATGACCCTCCACACGGTTCTGAGAAGCTGACTATGACCGTCCACCCTGTGCCCACCACCACGTTCTAAGAGAGACCCCCATGTCACAGGAAGGTTGCACCCTTGTACCCTTGTGCCATATTCCCAAATTAGCCCTGAGCTATAGATCCAACCAATGGCTGTTCTTTGTTTCTGTGCATCATGGCTTCTGCTAGCTCCCCTCCCTGATTATGGTTTTTGTGGTTTTAGCCTTTATAACCAAAGAGGTAGCCTCAATGGATCACTGCCAATTTGAGGGAACACTCTGGTATTTGCATGCTTAATCAATAAATGAACACCTAAATTTCCCTTGAACTCAGGTTTCAGCTCACTCTTATTCTGTGCACAACAAAAGAATATACCAACAACCTCTTGAAAAAGATCCCAAAAAGAAAACTCCTAGGAATTTTATAGCCAGGATTGAGAGTTCCTAGATCAAGGAGAAAATATTACAAGCTGCAAAGAAGAAACAATTTGAATACTGTGGAAGCACAATCTGGATGACCCAGCATCTAGCAGCTTCTACATTAAGGGACTAAAGAGCCTGGACTATGATATTCAGGCATCAAGGGAGCCAGGATTAATATCAAGTATCACCTACCTAGACAAATTGAATATAATGTTTCAGAGGATAACACGGTCATTTAATGAGGTGGAGAACTTTCAAGCATTCTTGCTGAAAAAAACCAGAACTGAATAGAAAATTTGACATTCAAATACAAGAAGCTTGAAAAGGTAAACATGGAAAAGAAATCATAAGGAACTTATCAAAGTTGAACTGTGTACATGCCAACATGGAAAGAACAATAATTGTAACATATGAAACTTTTCTCAGTATGAGGATAGATGAAAGGAATATAAATGTTTTTATATATGGATACATACACATATGTCTATATAGGAGTGTGTGTATGCATATGAATACATATGTGAGCGTGTGTATAGGCAGAGGGCACAGGATCAATTGAATAATAAGGGATGCTATTTTAAAAGGTGAAATTAAGAGGTGGGAGAGGAAGAGAAGGAGAGGAGACAGGGAGAGACAGAATGGGGTTGATCATATAATATAGAAGAGGCAAGGGATAACTGTCATGATGGAGGGGAAGAATGGGAAGGCAAAAAGGAATGAGTCAACCTTACTCCCATTGAATTTGTCTTAGAAGAGGAATAACATACACTCTAAATTGGGTATTTTGCTGTACAGGAGTGTAGGTGTATGGGGACGAGAAGGGGGATGATGGAGTGGAGAGCAGGTTGTGGGGAGAGGGTTGTTAGAAGCACACACTTCTGTAGAGGGATAGGGACAAAGTAGAGAATAGAACAAGTGGGGGGTGGGATAGGAAGGAGAGAAATATAATCAGTCTTTCACAATATGTCCATTGTGGAGATGTTCTATGTAACTACACATGTGAAGCCTCTATTGAATTGCTTGTCTTTCCAGTGGGTGTGGGTGATGAGGGAGGAAGAGAAAGAATCTAGAATCTTGATACTTATATATGGGTATGTAAGTGTAATTATTATTATTATTATTATTATTTTTATTTTTATTTTTATTATGTAACTGGGAATTAAGATATACAGGCAGTGGTTTAAGGAGATCCATCTTGCCCTACCAGAAAGTCAGAGGGGTATTGGGGAAGGATACAGGGGAGAGCAGATTGGGGGAGGGGATATACAGTTGGATCACTGTTTTGGGGTGGTGGGTAGGGGAAAGATTGGGAGAAAATTTGTAACACAAAATCTCATGGAAATGAATGATGTAAACCAAAAATAAACAAAACTTAATTTTTTAAAAAAAGAGAATCTGAGCTTCTGTATAATATTGTTCAGCATGCTGTCTTATCATACCTTTCTCATGTAGAGAATCTAGGTGGCTCTAGGTGAACAGGCATATCATCTCACAAATTGTTGTTTCAAAGACAGTCATTACTCTCCTCCAAGATCCTTCAGTATGAATTCAAAATTCTCTATAATCACTGACATTGTCTAGCTCACATCATTCCTGTCAGACACCAGCTATGTAGCTCATTAGGCTATATGCTACAGGTATAATTTTTCTTCTCAAATAAATAATTTCCTTTAGAATCTCTGTCTGTGAGAAATATGTCACAGGTGAAGATTGTTAATAGTATGATCATCAGAATTTATTCCATCACCTTGAATACATGCACTCTAATAACTTTAAAAATCAACAAATAAAAATAATTTAACTTTTAAAAATGTAATCATAGACTGCCATATCTATAAGGAAGCTTGTAAAAAACATTTTATACTTAACAGAATTTAGTGAAAACCTTGCAGTGAAATCAGTAAATCCCAAAGAGGTATATGGAAGTCATCAGATGCTACTGATATCATTCCAAAGAAACAGTGACATCCTGTATCTTGTAACTGGGATCATTATCTTATGCTACTAATATTGGAAGATGAGGCAAGTAAGGAAGATTTTCCATCATCGCTAAGTACCTTTAGGGCTATTCTAGTTAGAGTGCTAAAGGGCTGGTACATGCTATCTCTGAGTATTTAAAAACCTGCTGCATTAGATGAGAATTGATTTTGATGTTATACTCAGGAATAAATTTCAGTTGTATTTCCAATCCTTAAAATTCCCTGAGGTTATTCAATAATGATTCAATCACTTGATGTTTTTTGTGTTATTTCAACAGCATCCATAAAAGTGGATTTTAACCCAAGATTCTTAAAAAGTAAATATCATGTAAGAAAAAAATGGTCTCCAGTAATGCAGGTATTTCTAAGAGTCATTGCAATGACTTTAACAGTTATGAGGTATTGGAATCATTTGCCTTCTTGAGTCTCTGCTTCTAGGGATGACATGACACATATAAATGAACATATTAGGAAACACTTTAGAAATCATTTTATAGAGTCAGTCAGCCAAATAGCCCTTATTAATCACTTTGTATGTGCAAGATTCTGTGATATGTATCGGGGATAGGAAGAAAAGCAAAACCAGTCCCTGCTTACAAGGAGCTCATATTCTTATGCCTGAAACAATGATCATATAGCTGAATGCAACAGGAAATACATAGGGTATATTGAAATTAATCTTACATGTAAGTCCAGGAGAAAATCCAAGACCATAACAAATTTCTATACACAATGTTTTCTCTGACAAAAATATTTGATACTCTCAGATGTGAAAGTTTATGGATGATCATGGCAAAATTCAGTTGTCCAGAGAAGTTCATCAGTATTATATGGTAATTTCAGAATGGCATGCTTTCAATATTTCTGAATAAAAGACAATGCTCTCATGCTTTCCCAGTCATCAATGTAGGGAAACAGGGTTGTGTGCATGCTTCCATGTTTTTGGCATGATGTCTTCAGTAATGTTGTTGGATGCTTCCAATGAATATGAAAAAGGCATCAAGGTCAGCTACTACACTGGAAGTAAATTATATAACTTTCAAGACTACAAAGCAAGACAAAGTAGAAGATATATTGGTGTGTGACATTTTGCTCACAAATGATTGTGCATTCTATGCAGCCTTTAAAGCTGAGAAATTCTTTGCTTGACCTAAAAGTTAACAAAAAGAAAATAGAGTTTCTCTACCACACAGCACCACATCATACAGAAATTTGAATGCAGTGCATAAGTTCTCTTACTTTGGCAGTTTATTTTCCAGGGATGTACACATAGATCATGAAGATGACACACACATCACTAGAGCTAGCTAGCTGGTTCAGGAGGTTCCTAAGGAAAGGAAGGGAGAGGATAGGTATGGGACTGCCATCAAACTGGAGCTTTAAAGAGACATTGTACTGATCTCACTATTGAGAATACTCATGAAACCTGGACAGTATATCAGTGCTATGCTAAGAAACTTAGCTGTTTCTATTTGAATTTTCTTAGGAAGATTCTGAAGATCACCTGGGAAGATGAGATAAGATCTGAACGTCCAAGTATTCAAACCTTTTTTCCATAGAGTGTAGCTCCAACAAACTTGTCACATTTTTACAATGGCAAACATGTATTGACTAAAAGATTATTCTACAGAGCACTCACAGAAGGCAAACAATCACATGGGGTCATAAAAAGTAATACAAGGATATTCACAAGGTCTCTCTGAATAATTTTGGAATCAAAAGTAAGACCAGCACAGAACTGCCTGGGCATGTTTCACTCATATCAAAGAATGTGTTTTGTTATTTGATCAAAACATTGAATAATCAGATTGCCTAGGTTTTGAGACTGGGGAGAATCTTAACTTAGAGTTTGGGACTATGCTGTATAAGGACAGAATTAATTGATGAAGCTAATGCCTTTCCCCTTTACAGAAATTGGTTTGGTGCATATGGTAGGATTAAGCTCCACATGTATTTGTAATTATACTTTTTAATGTAACTATAACTTTATTAAAGCTAATTCAATTGTTTACTAGGTAAATGGAATAAAGGTATAGGGGGGACACTCCATACGACTGAGGGGAAAAAAAAAACCATCCTTGGTGTCTAGAGCAAGAACAGAGACTAAACTCACTCAAATGTCTTAATGGTATTGGAGAATAGTAGGGAAAGGTGAGATGGTAACTTGTTTAGTCCTAGGCAGTGATGACCAAGGGAGGTGGTGTTACAATCTATGAGTCTGGTCTCCTGGACTGAGGAAAATTTTTCATAAATAGCAAACAACAAAAATTTTTTCTCAAAAATACTAATATACATATAATAAGAAATGAAATGGTTCCTTTGGGAAGCAGTAATATATTATGAAAAATTATAATAGACATATATGGTCAGATAAAAAGCAAACTTCACAGGCAGCAAATTCTAGATTCTTGAAACAGGCAATTTTACTGTTATCTCATTTGTGACAAGAGGAAGAAAAAACTTAAATGTCTGTATGTAGAACACGTGAACTGCTCCATATATCAGTTGTTTTTTCTAGTATCATTCAAATATTACAGTCTCATTTTTTACAAAAATAAATAAATAGGAGGCAGAGTCTAGACGGCAGCAGAGAAGCAGGAGAACTCCATGAGCTCGTCACATAACCACCTCAAATGGCTATAAAATATGACTCTAAACAAATTTTAGAGCTCCACAACCCAAAAAGTGACAGAGAAACAAATCTCCCACTTAAAGAAGCCCGGCGGGTTGACAGGAAGGGTTTATCACAGCACACTGGGAGCCTAGAACAGCCCCACTGTGGTTTTGGTGTGAGAGCAGCCAGGATAAACCACATCTGGAGCAATTGTGAGAGTGAATCATGTGCATCTGCAGTGGTTTCCAGAGTTATCAAGCCATAAATGCCAAAGACAAAATGAAAGGTCAGTGGAACATGGTTGAATTTAGGGGGGATGGAGGAGTGGCTCTGACCCTCTGCCCCAGAGCCAGTAGCAGCTGAAGTGGTGGCCATGCAGCCATCTCCACATGGCTGCTTCAGAGCTTCCAGCCTGCAGATTGCAGGGGGCCCAAGCAATCATACAGTGATTAAGTGCTGTTGTTTTAATCTGCCTGGATCAGGATTGTGGTCTTGCGTGGTAGTCCTGAGGTGCATCACCAGTGAGACAAAGCTTGTGGGGGCTGTAGAGATGGCTGCCTACTAGTAACTCCAACAGTTGGGAAAACCCCAGCAATTGGGGACAAATCCATTAGAATCAGAGTTCCACTGCAACACAGAGCAAAAAAGTCAAGTAATTGACCAGCAACATGAGCTGATAAAGGAAGCAGAGTAAGCACAACAATCCAATTTTAAATTCCTTTTTTTGGGGACAAAAAGGATCAAAGCATGGAACATGAGGAAGAAATAACATTCAGTACTCCTGCACCAAAAACTTCCAAGAATAATATAAACTGATTACAGGTCATAGACGAGCTTAAGAAGGATATTGAAAACTAAATAAGAGAAGTGGAGAAAAAAATTAAGGCGAGAAATGAGAATGAAACAAGAAAATCATGAAATGAATGTCAACAACCTGACAGAATAAAATAACACCTTAAAATAATAGACTAAATCAAATGGCAAAAGAGACCCAAAAAGCCTATGAGGAGAAGAATACCTTAAATAGCTGAATTTGCCAGATGGAAAAAGAATCTCAAAAGCTCACTAAAGAGAATAATTCCTTCAGAATTAGATTGGAGCAAATGGAAGCTAATAACTTTGTGAGAAATCAAGACAATATTAAATAGATGCAAACAAATGAAAAAATAGAAGGCAATGTGAAATATCTCATTGAAAAAACCAGTGCCCTGGAAAACAGATCCAGGATTATTAATTATTAATGACTTATTATTAATTAATTAATTAGTAATACAATTAAAAATACAATTCAAAAATTATTGGACAACCTGAAAGCCATGATCAGAAAAAGAATCTAGAATTCATCCTTCAAGAAATTCTCAGGGAAAATTGCCCTGATATTTTAGATCCAGAAGGCAAAACGGAACTTGAAAGAATTTACTAATCACCTCTTAAAAAAAGATCTTAAAAAGAAAACTCTTAGGAATGTTATACCCAGGTTCCAGAGCTCCCAGATCAAGGAGAAAATATTACAAGCTCCCAAGAAGAAACAATTCAAATTTTGTGGAAACACAATCAGGATAACCCAGGATCTAGCAGCTTCTACATTAAGGGACTGAAGGGCCTGCAATATGGTATCCTAGAGATCAAAGGAAGTAGGATTAAAACCAAAAATCACCTCCCTAACAAAACTGAGTATAATGTTTCAGAAGAAAATATGGTCAATCTATGAGGTGGAGGACTTTGAAGCATTCTTGCTGAAAAAAACAAAACTGTACAGAAAATTTGACATTCAAATGCAAGATGCATGAGAAGGTAAACATGGAAATGAAATCATAAGTAACTTATCAAAGTTGAACTATTTACACGCCAACATGGAAAAATGATAATTGTAACTTATCAAAATTTTCTCAGTATGAGGATAGTTGAAGGGAATATAAATATGTGTATATATATGTATATGTATATATATATATATGTGCATGTATGTAAATATGTATGTATATATACATATATAAATATGTATATACATGCATAAAAATATATACATACAAATATGTCTATATAGGAGAGTATATGTGTGTATGAATACATATGTCATTGTGTGTACATATGTGTACATAGACAGAGGGCACAGAATCAATTAAATAGGAAGAGATGATATTTTAAAAGATGAAATTGAGAGGTGGGAGAGCAATAGTATGAGAGGAGAAAGGGAGAGAAAGAATGGGGTTAATCTTCTCATAAAGAAGAAGCAAGGGATAACTGTTACAATGGAGGGGAAGAACAGGAAGGCAAAAGGGAATGGGTCAACTTTACTCTAATTGAATTTGACTTAGGGACGAATTGACAAACACACCAGATTGAGTATCTTGCCCTACAGGAGAGTAGGTGGAAGGGCATGAGAGAGGGGATGATGGAGACGAGGGCAGTGTGGAGGGGATGGTTGTGAGAAGCATACTCTTTTTGTAAAGAGACAGGGACAAAGTAGAGAACAGAACAAGTGGAGGGCAGGATAGCATGGAGGGAAATATAGTCAGTCTTTCACAATATGTCCATTGTGGAGATGTTCTACGTAACTACACATATACAGCCTGTATTGAATTTCTTGCCTTTCCAGTGGGTGTGGGTGATGAGGGAGGAAGGGAAAGAATCTAGAATTCAAAGTTTTAAAATCAAATGTTTAAAACACACACACACACACATAAATGTATGTATGTATATATATGTATATATATTTATATGCATAAGTATATATATATATCATTATTATTATTATTATTACAATTATTATTATTTACATTCAACTTGGAAATTAGATATACAGGCCCTGGGGTAGGGAAATCCATCTTGCCCTTCCAGAAAGTCAGAGGAGTGATGGGGGGAGGACATAGGAGAGAGCAGATTAGGGGAGGAATATAGTGGGGTCACTGTTTTGGGGTGATGGGTAGGGGAAAGATGGGAGAAAATTTGTAACTCAAAATCTTGCAGAAATGAGAGATGTAAACTAAAACTAAACAAAGATGATATTATAAAAATACCTGAAGTCTTCTGAAGCCTGAATATTGTTCATCAATATTCTTATGATTTCTATTTTATATTTCATATGATGCTTATAGTAACTATATAATTTTAATGATGATTTAGACACTGACTCTTTAAGGAGAAAGAATAGGTTGCAGCCATGAATGTTTATTTGCATGTATTTTCCTTAGCAACTCAGAGAAAGTTTTTGTCTCTTGACAGAACAAACTTTCTCCTTTCAGCATTAATGCTACCCCCACTGATTCTTCCAAGGACAAACTTCAGCTCCATCCCAGATGTAAGCAAGCTCTTGGTTCTCTTACTGGGTGGGCGACCATTTCTCTTCACATAACTAAACCCATAGTCAGACTTTTATCTGGGCTGCTATTTTATCCACCAAAATAACTCCACATAATTTGACCAAACAGCAAAAACAGTCTTCTTTCAATTTAACAATAACTGGCTCATCCAATCCCTTGGCACATATTGCACATCACAACCAGACTACAAATAAGTAAACAATATTCAAGAGGATATGCTGAAACAAAATATCAACTATTCTGTGTCCAATATGCTAATGATCCTCTCTAAACTTGTCTAGGCTGGTTCTTGGAGGAAATATGCTCAGAGAATTTCAGTGGTTATTAGGTTATCACAGCTTTTTTAAAAAAATAAATAATAAATAAATTCATTTCAAAATGAGAGAAGATAAGGAGAGATAAATGATCATTTTAATTTTTTGTTATCATCATCATTATCATTGTCATAATCATCACATAATTTTCATCTTTGCAGATAGAGATCAGATCTATGTGTTTATGCATGTCACTATTCTTCCATTATTCTTTTAAATCTAACATTTTATAGCCTGTTATACAAGTCATGAAAAAACTGCGATTTTTTCTTTTCTTGTAATTTGATAAATGTATTAACATTTAGGGTCTTTGAAATCATGCTCAGTACAATTCAATTAGCACATGAGACAACAGACAAGAAAGAGAAAGAGAATAACCATTTATTAAGGACCTACAATGTGCAAGGCACTGTGCTAAGCACTTCAAAAATGTTACTTCATTTGATTCTCACAAAAACTCTGTAGGTTAAAAATGGTTATTATTCCTTTTGTACAGTTGAGAAAAGTGAGGAACATGGAAGTCAAATGACTTGTCCATGGTCATTGTAACAACAAGCACCCTAGCATACCCAGGATGGCTGCAAGCACAGGTTCTTTGGTATGTTTTTCTAAAGGAAAGCAACTTAAAAGGAGTCAACAATCTTACTTGAATCACACACACATACATAGATTTATATCTTTATCTATATCTACATTAATATAGATATATATGTGAGATATATGTGTGTGAATGTATATATGTATGTATACATATATATTATAGATAGATAGATAGATAGATAGATAGAAAGATAGATAGATAGACAGACAGATATATTCACTTAATTTAAGAGGAAAAAGTCAGTACTCTGAAACTCAGAGAAAATCAAACAAAAAATAGAAGCAGGAAAATTACAGACAGAGACAATAACAAAAAATCAATAGACAAGGCTTCTAGCTGTCTGATCAGAGCAATAAATATATGTAGTTATCAGTGAGAGAAGCACCAACATCTGAATTTTCAAGCAGGGGGGTGTTATGGCAATGTAAAGATCTTCCCTGCCCCTAGGCTCTTTGCTAAAGTGGGTACCTGACTCTGAGAACCTTCCCTGATTTGAAAGTATGCTCTGCCCCCTAATAGGCTGAATGTGGTCATGTGGAGCTTGTGGCTGGAGGCTTGTTTTTCAAGAATGCCTGTGCTTTGTAGCTTTGTGATTGGGCAGTGGGTCAAGAAGGTTGTGACATTCTCTGAGTCAGGAGAAGGCTGTATATACGCCCTGATGTGAGGTTTTGCTTTGGGAATTACTTTGAGAAGAGTTGTGTGATTTAGCCAGACGAGACTCTGGAAAGCTGTTGAGCCCCCTGGCTTTGAAAACCCAGATGTTGATGCTTCCCTCTCTGGTAACTGACTAGGTATGGATGTAATGATCAGATGGTTGAAAGCTCATCTGCTGATTTGTTTGTATGCTTGTAACTTCTGCTTGCTAACTTGTGTTTGTATTCTGGTTGAAATCTCTGAAGTTCAGGGATCTGACTTTTCCCTCTGAACTAGGTAAATGATATACATTTGATTATTAAAGTAAAATTATTAACCCATTTTGAGTTGCTTTCCTTTAGAAAAGCAGATCTAGGAACCTGTGCTAGCAGCCATCCCAAGTATGCTAGGGTGCTTGCTGATACAGGGGGCGTTCTTTAACAACTACCCAGAGTCTCATATCATCTGGCTAAATCAAACAAACACTCTTCCAATGAGTGAGCCTGAAAGCAAAACCTCACCACAGAGTATATATACCCTTCTTCAGAGCTGGAGGGCATCAAAAACCCCTTGACCCACTCCCTAATTACAAAATAACAAAAGGTGTGGGCCTTCCTGGAAAACAAGCTGTAATGGTAAGGGAATTAGACAATGTTCCCTGCCCCTTAATGGGCCTCACTTAGAGCCCAACAAGGAAAGCTTGCTTAGGGGAGGCTTGCTTTTCAGGAAGGCACAAGTTCTGTTACTTTGTTTACTTTTGTTTGTTTTTTTTCTTGTAGCATCTGAAAACATTTATTTTGTTTTCTATAGAAGTAGTCCTGGCCATAACTGTCAAGTTTATCTAAGGAATTTGATGACCATATGTAAAACCAGGCATGAGCAGCTCTCCAAAGGACTGCTGCTATGAATAGATTTAAGGTTCTGATCACATAGTATAGTGAACTCCCTTTTTATTCATTAGTAAACTAAGGTAAAACATTCACAAAAATATAACATTACAACTTATCACTCAAGTGGCCACATAGTTTTAAACAAAATATACCATTCAGCAAATCCTTAACTCAATCATCCTTAAGGAGTATAAAGTATAAAGCACAAAGTTCTCCCACCCCTAGGCCACAGCAAATCATGGTCTTCTAAGTCAGCACTAAGTACCCAAGGAGAGTTCTTTTGATCTTGGCTCAAGACTGGCTCCAAGATTCCATGGTTCCTCTTCCATGGGTCCAGCTCTTATCTGAATCTACCCAACTGTTACCTGGATTCACAGACAGGCAGCTCTCCGCTCAACATCCAGTTCTTTGTCCAGTTCCCATTCCATAATGAAACTGGTAGTGTCTAGTCCACCTCAAGTCCTTCACACTTTCTGTTTCTTCTCATGCTTTTCTTGCTTCTTGTATTTGACTGTCAAATTTTCTATTCAACTTTGGTTTTTTCATCAAGAATGCTTGAAAGTCCTCTATTTCATTGAATGACCAAGGTTTCCCCTGAAGCATTATATTCAGTTTTGCTTTGTAGGTGATTCTTGATTTTAATCCTAGCTCCTTTGACCTCCACAATAGCAAATTCCAAACCTTTTGATCCCTTAAT
>JAQQSV010010846.1:0-13161 GCA_028646515.1 Pseudochirops corinnae | reverse complement strand
AGAGAAGAGAAGAGAAGAGAAGAGAAGAGAAGAGAAGAGAAGAGAAGAGAAGAGAAGAGAAGAGAAGAGAAGAGAAGAGAAGAGAAGAGAAGAGAAGAGAGAAGGAGAAGGAGAGGGAGGGAGGGAGAGAGAAGGATCTCTTCTCTCTCTTTATCTGCCATAAAGCCAGGGAATCTGGGTCACAAGACTAGAAAGTGAATCTGGATCACAAGACTACCAAGTATCAAAAAAAGAATCCTCCCACTGCTCACTTTGGCCACATCATTTCTACTCCCTGGGCCTCAGCTTTCTCATCTGTATAATGGAAAGGAAGAGTAGAACTAGATCATTAGCTGCCATTCTTTCCCAATGAGTCTCCTTTTAGGAAAAAAAATGTCATAAACTTCTATGACAATAATTGTACTTTTAGAGGCAACTAGGTGGCATAGTACACAGATAGAGAATTGGATGTGGCATCTGAGGCCAAATCTTGTCTCAGATACTGACTAGCTAAGTGACCCTAGACAAGTCACTTAATTTTTCTCAGTTCTGTCTCATCCGTAAAATGGGGGATAATAATATCACCTACATTCCAGGGTTGTTATGAGGATTAAATGAAATTAAATTTGTAAAGTACTTTGCAAATCTTAAAGCAATCCATAAATGCTAGCTAGCATTAGTATTAGTATCCACTCATTAAGGGACTACATAATTTGGTACGGAGTCCTTCAGGGTCCTCCCTCACTTTTCCCCCAGGAGCCCACAGGGCATAGGTTGGGAACCACTGAATTAGAAAATCTCTAAAGTCCCTTCTGGCTCTAAAATTCTAAGAGTCCTTCTAGAGGACCCTGGGGAAAGGGAAGGGGGAGAGAAAGTGATGGCTCGTTTTGATGGGCCCCTCCCCTCTTAACCACCTGGTGGTTTATCCCAGGCAAAGCCAGGCCCTGGCTGAGCTGGGGACTGCTGGAAGTCCTGCACTAGTTAAAATACATCTATCCGCAGCATTCAGAAAATAGCTATCTACAGTATTGCTTTCAGCTATAATGGAAAACTGATGGCTTTTATCTCCCCAAGTTTATGACTATTGATGGGATGGAAGCTGGGGTTTGATGACCATTTAATAGCCGACCCTGCGCAGTTAGAGGAGCAGCAGAAAGCAATGAAAGCACCGAGATGATTGTCTGGCAAAGAATTCTCCGCTGATGTCCAGGAAGCAAAACAACCTCCCTCCTCGGGCTTGGACAGAAAAAAAAAAATCAAAGTCATCATCATTTCTGTTTTTCCCCTCCTTTCTGCCACTGACCTCTAGGAGGTTGATGTAAAGGTGGGGGACAGAATGCCTGCCTAATTCTTCATGGATAGAGAAAAGGCAAGAGGAGGCAGGAGAAAAAGGAGCTGGAGTCAATAGAAGACACACACCTCTTCCCCCTCCCTACCCCAGCCCACTTCTAGGATTCTGGGCTGCCAGGGGGCCAGGTTCCCTCCAGTGCCGACATTTTGGGGTGGTAAGGTATGGCTGGGCTCTACTAGCCACGGGAGAAATCTGAAAATAATAAAGAGCCCAGAGAAATTACAAGGAGAGTGGTGGTAAAAGGAGAACACAGAGTTTTGTACTTCTCTAGTTTGGGGTCCTATGCTGGATCCTTTTATACTGTCCTGGGAACCACAAGGTCCTACTAGTCCTGAACACTGGTGGAGTCAGAAGTCTCTGCAGTCATGGATTTTACAAGTCATCGAGGACACCTTTATCTCTTCTTTTCTGTGGTCCAAGTCCACGCTAAACTGATGTCCCAAACCAAAATCCTCTATTTTTTTTTCAGTAGCCCTCTGAGAATCCTCTGAAAACTTCTATAATAAGCTGGCATTAGAAGGTATAATCATAGGTGCCATGAACTCTTTTCATATTGGGTCAGCATAAAGTAATAGAAAGAACACCAAGCTAGGATGAAGAAAACCAAGATCTGAGCTGCTTCCCTGCTTCCCTTACACCTCAGAGTATCCACAATTGTCTAGGAAAGAAGAAACCGCTTTCTTCCTTCTGAAGATATTCCTCAAGCAAGAGACTAGAGGTGTAAAGGCAGGATTAAGCAGGCATTCTCTCCTCAACTCTTCCATCAGTCTCCTAGAGATCAGTTATGGGGGCAGGGGGAAGGAGAGGGGGGACACATACATGATAATGAGTACACCAAGTAGGCAGCAAGGAACCTAACCAAAAAGAACTGGATTGTCTGAGAACTTGGAAAAAATCAAACCTGGGTTCGCCAAACCAGTTCCATTCATTAAGAGCAGCCAAGCACCATTCCCAAGGAATAGAGAGGGCAAGTAGACCTCAAGTACCATAACATAGCAGGGTTCTTTAATGGCCACCACTTTTTAATGGGCATCCTCACTCTAGGAATCTTTTCAGAGCTTCCAACCCCACAATTTGACTCAAAGTGCTCTCTCCAACATTACTAATGACCTCTTGACTGCTAAATCTGATCCTTTTTTCAGTCTTCACAGTCTTTTTGCCTTCTCTGAGGCTTTTGATACTGTTAATTATCCTCTCCTTCCTTGATTTCTGAACCATTGTTCTCCTCTGGGTCTCTTTCTATGTCTGTTTCCTTTGCCAGATCACTATCCTTCTCTTCTACCCTTAATCTATGCTCCCTAGAGCTCCATCCTAGGCTCTCTTCTCTTCTCTCTTTACACACACTCTTTTGGAGATCTCATCAATTCCCACAAGTTCAACTGCCACCTCTGTTTAGATGACTCCAAAATCTAAATATCTAGCCCCGATCACTCTCCCAAATTTGAATCATGCAACATCATTTGCCTGCCAAATGAATCTTCTCATGAATGTCCTATATGTATTTCAAATTCATTATTAAAAATAGGATTATCTTCCTGCTTAAAACTATCCCCTTCCAAACTTCCCAACTTCTGATAACAGTACTACTATCCTCCCAGTCATTCAGGTTCATAGCCTCAAAATCATCCTGAATTTTCCCCTCAATGTCCAATTGGTTGTCAAGTCTTGACAGTTCTCCATTCCTGTCAAACTGGATTTCAACTCGATATGGTATCTCCCATCTCCATGACATTGTATAAACAGACTCTCCTCCTTTCCTATAATGTACTCCCCTTAGCACCTCCACCTCTCCTCCTTCAAGCTTCAGTTCAGGTGCCAACTCCTATGCAAAGCCTTTCGGGTCACCACCACCAAACCCCATCCCCCAGCCAATTTCACCATCCTGAAATGACTTTATATTATGTTATCTGTGTGCCTGCTGTAGCAAGTCATAAAGCTTCTTGTATCCTTAGAACCTTGGACAGTTCCTCTCCAATGCTAAGTGCTTCATATATGTGTCGAATTCAATTGAATCCCATTCTCTACTACATCTCTTACATGTCTCCTTTTCTCCCATCTTACAGCCACCACCCCAGTTCAGGCTATCACCTCTAATCAGCTGGATGATAGTAATATCCTGATAATTGTTCCCCTTCATTTCAGTCTCTCTCCTTCTTGAGCCCAACCTTCATCTATCTTCCTAAAGCACAAATCTGATCATGTCATTCTTCTGCTCAGAAGTCTGCAATAGCTCCTCATTTCCTAAAGGATAAATACAAACTACTTAGTTTGGCCTTTAAGAGTCTCTACAAACTGACTAGTGCTTTTCCACCTGTATTTCATGCTACTCCCTTCATGAACTCTCTGTTTTAGTCAAACCAAACCACTAGCAGTTTCCTGACCCCATCTCTGGCCTCCCTACATTCACATGAGCCATTTGGTAATTTGGCTCCACATTTGCCATGCATGCAAGACCCTGTACATCTCCACTTGTCTGAATCCTTCTCTTCCTTCAAGCCTCAACCTTTCCTTAGCCTTCAAGTTGTTAATATTCTCTTCTTTTTCTTATTTGTGTATATGAAACATCTTCTGAGTCAGATGTAAACTCCTTGAGGGCAGAGACTATTTTTCAAATCATTTTACCACACGTTTATAAATGCTTACTATGTACCAGGAATTCTGCTAGGTGCTGGGAATACAAGAACTAAAATGAAATTCCCTGTGTCATGGAGCTTACATTCTATTGGGGCTGGATTATTCCAACTGTCTGCTGCCTTCATTCCTATTCCCCAATGGGTAAATGAAACTATAGAAAATCACAAAACTATGCTGATGGGGTCCACTCCAAATTTGTGTTACATCATCTCACTTAGGTCCTCACTGTGGCAAGACAATCTTTTTACATCTATCTCCTTTATTGACTTACTAGCCCACTCACCACAACTGTTCTAAATCTTTTCATCTCTCCTCAAACCTCCCTTTGCTCCTCACTCCCCACCCTGACTCTCCCAGCTGAAAGCCTTGCATCATATTTCACTGAAAAAGTTAGCCTGGTATCACATGGGTTAACCCACACTATTCTCTCAGCACTCTACCTTCCTAGCCCAGTTATTAGAAGATTAAGATCCACATCTTCTCCAATTGCTTCTTCCCATTAATGAGGAAAAATTGGAGGCTTGGTTACCCCTGCTACCTCAGCCCCCCAAGTCTTATTTGCTCACTGGTTGCCACTCAGAAGCCATTGCTAGCAGATTTCTTGAGGAATTTCAAATCAGCCCTCCTGGAACCAGGAGAAGATTATTGTTGTTTGATCATTTCTCTCATATCTGACTCTCTGTGACCCCATTTGGGGATTTCTTGGCAAAGATACTGGAGTGGTTTGCCATTTCCTTCCCCAGCTCATTTACAGATGAAAAAAAAAACTGAGGCAAACAGGGTTAAGTGATTTGCCCAAGGTCACACAGCAAGTAAGATCTGAGACCAGATTTGAATTCATGTCCTTCTGACTCTATCCACTACACCACTAGCTGCCCAAGAGGAAGATTAGCAAGTATCAGTGAATAATCCTTATTTAATATATTTAAAACTCCCCAAAAAAAACAAATTGCTTAGGAAATGGAATGAAGGAACCCAGAAACAGGGGACAATGTGAGAGCTAAATACCCTAAAACTACTTTTATTTTCTTGGTTTTCAGGGATTATACCTTAACATATAGCCATGGGTAGAGGGAACATATACCCTATCTAATCTTCTCTGACAGGCCTGATGGTCCCTCCTTGGAACCCTCTCACTGATAATATTGCAATCCTAAATTCATTTTTAGTCATTGCCTAATACTTATCCCTCTCCTGTGTTTTCTGTTTTATTTTACTTGGGATCTTGGAAAATTGCTAAAGAGTATGTGGTATGTTTAGTGACTCTATTATTACCCCTAAGCTGGTTTTTTTTTTTCCACAAGAAGATACAAGGAAGCCGTATTCTCCCTAAAGACCAATGCTTAATGTTTTCATTCTTAAGAGAGTGACGCAAATCAACAAATGTCACACTCAAACATAAAGTGCATTTACATAGACTACAATTTACTAAATGCTTTACTCACTTTATCTTTATCATCTTAACCAGGTGAAGCCAGTAGAACAAGAATCATTATGCAGATTTTTTAAAAAAAAAAACCTGTGGTACAGAGAGGTTAAGAAATTTGTCCCAAATCACATGGCTAATAAGTGAGTCAGCATTTGAACCTAGGTCTTTCTATTCCAAATTTAATATTTTGTTCACTATACAGGAATCTCAAACTCAACATGTCCAAAATGGAACTCATTATCATCCCCTACCCCCACCCTTGAAACCCAACCTTCTTCTTACCTCCCCTACTTCCATCCAGCTGTTCACAACTTCAGTCATCCTCTACTCTTACCTCTCCAGATCTAATCAGTTGCCAAGTCTTGTTGATTCTACCTCTGTAACTTTGCTTGTGTCTCTCCCTTCTCTCTATTGTTACTACAACCATCTTTATTGAGGCCCTTATCACCTCTCACCTGCATTATTGCAATAGCCTCACAATTGGACTCCCTGACTCAAATCTCTCTTCTCTAATCTACCTACCACACAGTTGCCAAATTGGTCACTGGAAAGTCCATTCACCTTCTCAAGAATCTCCAGTGCTTCCCTATTTTCTCTAGGAAGTGATACAAACTCCTTTTTGGCATTTAAAGTCCTTCACAATTTGATTCCAACCTGTCTTTCCAGGCTGATTTCATAATACTCCCCTTCATGCATTTGGACAGTTTAGTCAAATGGGCTGTTTTATTCCTGTTCCCTGTACAGTTCCACACCTTTACACAGGCTATCCCCTATGCCTAGAAAACAGTCCCTCCTCACTTCTAGCCCTGGTAAACCTATCTCCCTTCAAGGCTCAGTTCAAATGGCACCTGCTATACAAGCCTTTTCAGATCATTCTCCCCTGCCCGATCTTCAGTCACCAGTGGTATTTCCCACTCAAAATTATTTTGTGTTTAGATTTTTATATTTTTTATTTACTTCTCTTGGTATGTGTTATTTTCTATGCTGTTTTAGTCTTCATATGGCCAGTTTACAGACTGTGCCCCTTTTGGATTTGCACTCCTCCCTCCTCTACTTCTCAGCCCCTACATTTGAATTCACAGGTTGTATCCACTAGGGAATCACTAACCCAGGTTCAAGGTACTCTGTGGGTCTGCACTCCTAACACTATAACTCAGAGGCCCCCACAGATGAGTTTACCTTTCAATCACCAGTCAGACAGAGGACACAATTAGCCCAAGGCAAAGACATTTACTGAAATGACAAAGTAAGAAAAGAAAGAGCAAAACATCTTCTCAGAAACCTGGGATGCAACTTCCCTCAAATATACCCAACATCAGCAGGATTAGGGGATACAAACAGAGGCCATGAACAGAAAAATACACATTTGAGGAGTACAAGTGTGTTCAAGGAGGAGACAGAGACAGAGCAGGTGCTTAGTGGAAGCTTCTTGTTGTTGTTCAGCCAACTTCCTGGCAAAAAAAAATGCCCTTGACTGTTTACCCTACCATTCACAATAGAAACTGCCTCTTCCCCACCCCCACCCCAATTCCCTTTCAGTGTCTCCTGAATCATTGGCAGAAAAGTCTTCTCTTCAAGTCACATGGCTTCAGTACCTCTTGTCTTCCATAAACCTGGAATGTGAGTTGTTTGTTCTCCAAGCCCTGGACAAGTGGCCTCAATTAAGGCACACTATGGTCTAGGAGGCTTCTGGTTAGAAGCAATAATATAGAGTAGGAAGCATTATAAGTTTAGAATAGGAGACCTGGGGTTTTATTCTAAGCTCCAATGGGTATTAGCTATGTGATTATGGGTAAATCACTTTCTGAGCCTTGGTTTCTTCATTTGTGAAATAGGAATATTTATACTACCTGCCCCATAGGTGATCAAATGAGATGTGCATATAAAGGACTTTACAGCCACTAACGGTTATATAAATATTCTGTATCTATCTTTATATGGGGCTTCTGATAGCCCAAAACAGGATGTAAAGGTGAAAAAAGTGAGGACAGAGTTAGAACGTCCCAGGTATCTCACTGTTACAGAAATGAGGAGGTAAGGGGAATCTATATAGATTTTTCTCCACCCCCACCCCCTACTCCAGGCTCTGCCCCAAGATTCTGTCTTGAGAATCATAGATTGGGGCACAGAGAGTTTAAGTGACTTGTTCTCCAGGGTCGCACAGTTTATTAGCATCCGAGCGGGATTTAAACCCAGCTTTTCTTGACTCCAAGGTCATGTAACTTCATCTCTCATATACAGTACACACTTCTCTTCCAGGCAGGGGAGCACCCTCAGTGCCTCATTCACATCCTAAGCTCATTCCTTCTTCAATGTCATCATATATGTTATTCTGTCTGTTTGGAATGACTTCCTCTCTCTCAGTCCCAAAGTCACCCACCCTTCACAGCCTATCTCAAGTCTTACTCCCTCAATGAAGCCTCTCTTCACCTCTCTGGAACTCAATGATCTCCTCCTTCTCTGAACTTCTCCCCAAAGCACTTAGAATCTGTACCATATAATTAAGACTTAATCATCAAAGTATCCAGCAGGACATCTTACTTCTAGAACTCGACCTACAACAGCCAAGCTATTCTGTAAGAAGACAAGACACAATCTCAGAGTACCACCTAGCAGAGTATGAGTCAAACACAGGATTCCTAAGACCATCTCTCAATTACCTAGCAGTCCTGAGTCCATTGCTGAGGACATTAATCCCTGCACTCACCTCCTTCTTGTCCTACAGAGGGACATGAGGCTATCCCTTGGTTGGAGTCCTATTTATATTCATCTGCGGTGGCTGACATTTAAAAAAAAATAGCATGCCAGGAAGTGGTGTTTGGGCCAGCACTGAGTTGTTCATAAATCTTGTACCTTTGGCCCACTGAGAAAAATAAGTCATTTATTTCCAAAGACCTATCCTAAATGAGATCTTAAGAAGCATTGTTTATGGAAAATGCACCACCCTTCAATGCCCACCACTATATGTGAATATAAGCTCCTTAAAGGAAAGGACTGTTTTCAATGCAATTTTCAATGTGTATACCCAATATCTAATACAGTGCCCTTGCACAAAGCAAGTGTTTAATAAATGTTCATTGGATTGAGGTGAAATGAAAACAAAGATCATTCTTTAAGAGGTCTTGCACTGATAGAACTGGAGGTTGGAAAAGCTTGTGGGGCTGAAGGAAGACACTCCAGGGTTCCTAGTCACATTCTAAATCCAAAGGGTTCCCTGAATTTCTAAGATTTCAGATTGCAAATCCTTCCAAGAAAGGATCATTTCCTAGGATCCATCACTGATTTAACGTGAATCTGGAACCCCAACATCACATGGACATATGAGCCAGCTAAAATTTGATTGGGGGAACTAAACTTTAAAACTAGTTAGAATTAGAGGTAACCAACCACCCCACATCCTTACCCCTTCTCCTCACACTCCATTTATAGTCAGTAAGCATGAAAGCTCAGTAGTGAAATGGGCAAGTCATTGCATTTTATTCAATAAATATTCATTAAAAAATTACTGTATGTAAGGCGCTGGGCTAGATATGGGGAGGAAAAGGGGAAGGAGTGGGAGGAGAACGGGCCAAGATCCAACAACATCCACAAATACACAAAGACAAGTATGAATGCAAGTATGTCCAAGGTAAGACAAAATGATGCTGATCACGGGAAGGACGTGAAAAGGCCTCATGTAGGATGGATGTTGGGCCCAAGCTCTGCTTTCTGGCTTGGACTTCCCATCCCACCCCCAAGCTCCAACAAGAAACTGTCGATGTGTGATCAGAGGCTTCTTCGGATGCCTTGATCTTAGGAGAGGCTTAGACACTTTATCGTTAGTGACATTTAATAAGATGGCATGGCAGAGTCCGCTAAATATCACCCCAGTGATGGATTAGACCTGTCAAAGGTGTTCCTTGCAGAGAATCAATGAACCAGTTCTAATTTGGGGCCAGTCCCCGTGAGCTCTGGCAGAGCCTCCTTCCCAAGATTCCATGTCAAAGCTTTAAATGATACTGAGGCAAAGTCAGTTGGGCTCCCTGCATTGAAGGGGAGATAGGAAATGGTAGTCCTAAGAAAGTCAGAATGAGTAACTAAGGCACAAGGCCTATATTGGGAGATAACCAAGGATGGAAGCTTCACTTCCAAATGGCCAGATCCTGAGAGATGTGTTTGTTATTTATCAGTACTGGCTTCAGCTCATCAGCTCCAAAGGGAAAAGATTCACTCTGCGTCCACCCACCTCCACCATCACTATCACCACCAGTTTTTGATCTCTACCATGAGAATCAATAAGGTTTTCCACCTAAAGAAACAAAGTTCTCTGTGGAGGAATCGTGTTGTTTAACTGATAGGCGAAGCTGGGAAGGGAAGGGAGGTGCCCAAGCATCCACAGTAAGGGAATTGAGAAGACTGGGGAAACAAGTGGTTAATTGTGGGAACTGAGTAAACCACACTGATACCATCTTGTGACTCAATTCTGCAACTAATTCCTTCTATTTCCTTTCTATTCATTTATGGTCCTAGTCCATTCAGTCAAAGGACCCCACTTGAGGGCCTAGAGGGCCACATGCAGCCTTGAGGCCACAGGTTCCTGAAGCCTGGGTCCAACTTCTGTCCTATGAGAAAATGTTATTCAGTTGTGGGAATTGAGAGAAAATGTGATTGAATTGTTTGAACCTAGCCCTGTGTGGTTGGGAAGCTGGACCACCTCTATCTGCTACATAGAGACCCTTAACTAAAGACCTAGGTTATGCTGACCAGAAACTGGGTCAGATCCAAAGGCTGATGCAAGGAATTTTCTCACAATTGTGCATCTCAAGCAACCCACATGTCTTATCTGGAAACCGGCCCCACACTGAGTAATCAGTTAAGTTAATCAAAGGAACCATGTTCCTTTGACTGTTCACAGACACTGTACCTCCTTTTCTGATTTCAGGGATCAGGGAATTACACCTGTTCACTCTCCCCCTCCCAACTTGGAAAGTCCCTAATCTTTTGTCCAATTAGAAATCAGATTACCTAATGTTGTATTGTTTCCTTTTAATTAACCGGCCTTATTTGACCAGTTGTTTGTAATGTGTAAAAGTTTATTTCTCCTGTATCCAGAGTCCAGACCTAAGCTGAGGAGGTCTGGTCCCCCTTTTGTCAGGCAATTAGCATGCATTACTTAATAAACTGGTATGCTTAGAAGATACATCTTTGTTTCCTCAGTCACTTCATCTTTCACCCACCGTAACAGTCCAACCAGGACCCAACTCAAGTATGGTGTTCTCTAGATTCACAGTCGGGGTTCACACTACCTCCTAAACTGTGAAGGGGTATTCCCAGGGCTCCAGTCTGTGGTAGCCATCCTGGACCTTTGTATGGAGGCTGGTGGAGGAAGGATGAGTGCACTTCTCAGTGTCCTGACCAGGGTGGGCTTGTGGGAGGAAAGGGGAGCCAGCTTGAACCAGAGCTTACGGTTATTTCAGCATAAGCATCCATACCTCAGACACTGGCAAATGCTATGAATCAAGGCTTGATTTATTATTCTGATAATTGTCTAGAC
Source organism: Pseudochirops corinnae (assembly GCA_028646515.1). NCBI lineage: Eukaryota > Metazoa > Chordata > Mammalia > Diprotodontia > Pseudocheiridae > Pseudochirops > Pseudochirops corinnae. The sequence goes on along the minus strand of JAQQSV010010846.1, from coordinate 2,235 downwards.
TTAAGAAAGTGATGGAGAAAATGGATTTATTTTTAAAGTATGTCCTTTCTTCGGAGCCGGTTGTTAAACAATTACCAGCACACTACTGCCTGTATGTGAGAACTCCTGGAAGAAGAAAAGAAACTAAAACTTTTCCTCCTTTCTCTCAGTCCTTCTTTTATGGGCAAAGAGCCTTCCAAATATACCCTCCTGCCTTGCTAAATTTGATTAATCTTTTTTGGAGGACAATTGGGGTTAAGTGACTTGCCCAAAGTCACACAGCTAGTAAGTGTGTCAAGTGTCTGAGGCTGGATTTGAACTCAGGTCCTCCTGACTCCAAGGCTGGTGCTCTATTCACTAAGCCACCTACCCGCCCCAGATGAATGTCATTCTTAACAAGTTAGAGGATTTACAGCAAAGCCATTTCCCCAAGAGCATATCAGGAGTGGAGGATGAAATCAACTGGTGGCCCCATAAAATCATCGAATTTCAGATCTGGAAGAGACCTAAAGACATCAGTTATTGTGTGTAGTGATCTCTGCACACAGCATCTGAAACACACTAATGCTTATTGATGGGTTGATGTAGTACAGCCCTCTCCTTTTAAATACAGGCAATCTGAGGAATTGGAGGAAAAGTTATTTTCCCATGGTCATTTAGTGATAGAGTCAAGATTAGAACCCAGATCTCCTGACTCCCAGCCCAGTGCTAATTATTCAGCTGTTCCTAATTCTTCATGACCCCATTTGGCATTTTCTTGGCAAAGATACTGGAGTGGTCTTGCCATTTCCTTCTCCAGCTCATTTACAAATGAGAAAACTAAGACAAAGAGGGTTAAGTGACTTACCCTGGATTACATATCTAGTAAGTGTCTGAGCCTGGATTTGAACTCAGGTCTTTTTAACTCCAGGCCCTTTGCTCTATCCACTGTACCACCTAGTTGCCCACCATTATATAGTAGTGCCTTTATTTGCTATTAGTCTTTTATCTCCTGCCTGACACCCCCATGTCAACCCTGGACTTTGTTATGGCTAAATTTAATTACAGAAGGAAAATTATCTCAAATGAATATACCATAAGAGCAATTCTTGAATTGTTTTTGTCATGAATTTTGGGTCCCTTCTCAGAATTTTTAAATGCATAAAATAAAAGTGTCAGAAATTAATGGAAACCCATTATATTGAAATAAAGATGTAAATTTTACCATCCAAGCTAACAGAGCCCTTGAAATCTATCCACAGATCCTCTGGGAGGTAGATAAGAGCTTCTTGATGTAAGATTCTTAATCCCAGATTTAAAATGCTCTACAGCTTCCTGATTTTCCCAATCCCTAGCATCCAAGATTCCAGAAGGCAATTCCCATCGCTGCCTTTCCCCAGTCACCTCAATGGTCATGTATGAATAACAGATAGCTTGGTGGGAGTAAATGGCCCTAAGAGTTAAGGCCTATCTGACCACTGCTGTAAGCAAATTAAATAGCCCACTCACTGCCCTGAGCTTAGACTACTCCTATTCTATCAGACAGAACCCCTTGAGACTTTAGAAAAATGTCTGAACCACAAAAATGGCAGCACCTCTTCTATTACCCAAAGAATAAAGAAGTCATCAGCTAAAAGCTACCCTTCCCAAGCTTGTTACATCTGGTTTAGTGCCTCCACTTAGTGTCAGCTCTGAGTCCTTTGGTTTCCTTGATCTTTAATGTTCCCTACCCTTTGGTCTTTTGAAACATTCCCTTCTGGTTATCCCTATTTTGTCCTGGTTGACAGATATTTGACTCTTTAAACTATTTCTCTCCAGGGTCTAACATCTATTCTAGGCATAGAATCATAGACCTATATGAGAGCTGAAGAGATCTTAGAGATTATTAAAGTGAACCCCTCTTTTTCCAGATGAAAAAACTGAGAGAAGTGACCTGCCAAAGGTCACACCATCACTTAGGAGTCAAACCATAACTAGGACCCCAGTATCTTTAATCTATTGTTATTTCTGTCACTCAAAACAACTAAAATTCTTTCTACCCTTCTTTCTATATGTTTTCTGATCTCACAGGCTCCAAAGGAGAGCCTACTTAGGTGACTCCCATATCTACATACCCAGCTTTCAACTCTCTCTTGAGCAATAGTCCCTGATCTTCAACTGCCTGCCTGTAACAGCAAGCACCCTAGCATACCTAGGGCAGCTACTAGCAGAGGTTCTTAGATATGCTTTTCTAAAGGAAAGCAACTCAAAATGGGTTAACAATCTTACTTTAATCAA
>JAQQSV010010844.1:0-13162 GCA_028646515.1 Pseudochirops corinnae | reverse complement strand
ATGTTTATTGGAGGCCCCTGATGGGGGCGCTCTGGCTGTGCTCTCCTCCTCCCTCTCTTTCCCATGATCTTTCTTTTCCCCAAAGAAGGAATCTAGGGTTTGGTTGCAGTTCTTACTTTGCTTCTTATGCTTATTCTTACTCATGGTTGTTCAGTCCGTGATTTTTTTTTTTTAAATCTCTGTGGGGCTCTGCTTCCAGAAGGGAAAGCTCTGTCCGAAATTGCTGGGGTCCTCCCTGCTGCCGTAGCTCTTAGGAAGGTGCTGGGACCCTTCCTACTTACTTCCGGCTCACTGGATAATGAAGACTCCAGGACCGAAAGACCAAGACCGTGATCCAGATCCAGGCCGCTCAGTGTGAGAGCACTGGCCTCAGAACAATCGCTTAGTCCCCCTGCTGTCTGCCTTTCGCTTTTCTGCTCTGGAGGCCTTTCGGCCGGACTGCTTTTCTGTCCTGATTCCGCAATCTCCACTGACCTAGTTCTCAACACTCCTGGCAGCTGCCGCTAATCCGCTCACCGCTCCTCTCATCCGGCCACCCCTGGGGCTCAGCAGCGGCTTCGGGCTAGGCTGGTTTTCGGTTCGCAGTGCTGATATGGTTCCTCGTAGCCGAGCTGACTTTAGTGGGAAGTATCTTTGTGTGCGTTTTAGAGTTCTAGATTGGTTTAGAGTCCTATTTTATGGGTATTTTGGGGTGGCTATGTGAGAGCTGCGATATGTTGCTGCTGCTACACCACCATCTTGGCTCCGCCTGGGCTTCCCTCTGAACTTTGTTTTTTTTATGCATTAAAACAAAACAAAACATTTGAGTGACCTGCTTTGCTTTGGTATTGCCTTTGCCGATCCTCCCTTGTTCCTTAATTCCCTCCCCCATTCAAAAACTGGGAGAAAAAATTTAAAAAACAACAACAACCACCTTTTTAACAAATAATTGTAGTCGTGAAAAATCCATACAGTGGCTATATCAAAACTGTGTGTGTTTTCCTGTATCTTGAATCTATCTTTGTCATGAGATGGGTAATGTAGTTCATTATAGGTCTTCTGGAGACATGGTTGGTCATCATGTCCATAAGCATTAAGGTGTTATGACGTTCTATAAATTGTTCCACTGGTTCTGCTCACTTCACTATGAATCATTTCATTTTGCCCAGGATTTCTTAAACTTGTCTCTTTCTTAATTTTTTCCAACATGATAACATTCCTTTATAATCATGTATCTCAACTTCTTCAGTTATTCCCCAGTTGATGGGTATCTCACTTTGCTTCTAAGAACTTGTTATGTTTTCCTCAAACTTTCCCTTCTTCCTAATTTTGCTAATACTGTTGAAGGCATTACCATCCTGTTAGTTACCTAGACAAGGGGTTAGTAAACTTTGACGTTTGGGCCAGGTGCAGCCCACTCATTTCTTTTTGTGTAGTATTCAAGCTAAGGATTGTTTGTACATTTTTAAATAAATATAATAAGAAATGCAAAATGGGTAATTTTGATTATATTGAATTGAAAAGTTTTTGCACAAACAAAACCAGTGAAACTAAGATTAGAAGGAAAATAGAAAGTTGGGAAACAATTTTTACAGCAGATGTTTCTGATAAAGTCATCCTTTCTAAAATACATAGAGAACTAAATCAAATTTATAGACTACAAGTCATTCCCCAATTGATAAATGATCAAAGGATATGAACAGGCAATTTTCCATTGGAGAAATTAAAGCTATCTATAGTCATATGAAAAAATGGTTTAACTTACTATTAATTAGAGAAATGTAAATTAAAATAATTCTGATGTACCACCTCACACCTATCAGATTGTCTAATATGATGGAAAAGGAAAATGATAAATATTGGAGAAGATGTGGGGAAATTGGAACACTGATGCATTGTTTGTGGAGATGTCAACTAATCCACCCATTCTGAAGAGAAATTAGGAACTGTGCCCAATGGGCAACCAAGCAGAGCTCTTGGCCCCTTTGATCCAGCAATACCACTTGTAGGTCTGTATCCCAAAGAGGGATACAGGGAAAAGGACCCACATGAACAAAAATATTTATAGCAGCTCTTTTTTTTAGTGGCAGAGAATTGGAAATTGAGGAGATACCCATCACTTGGGGAATGGCTGAACAAGTTGCGTTATATGAATGTAATGGAATACTACCATTCTATAAGAAATGATGAGCAGGAGGTTTTCAGAAAAACCTAGAAAGACTTAAATGAACTGATGCTGAGTGAAGTGAGCAGGGCCAGGAGAACATTGTACACAGTAACAGCAACATTGTACAGTAATCAACTGTGATCGACTTACTTCTTCTCAGCAATACAGTGATCCAAGACAATTCCAAGGGACTCATGTTAGAAAATGCTGACCACCTCCTGACAAAGAATTATGCAGACGGAAGCGTACCATTTTCACTTTTTTTGTTTTTGTTTTTCTTTCTTGTGTATTTTTCCTTTTGTTCTGTTTCTTCTTTAACAACATGACTAATGTGAAAATATGTTTAACTTGTAACCACATAACCTATATTAGATTGCTTGCTGTCCTGGGGAGGCAGGAGAGAGGGGAAGGAGGGAGAAAAATTTGGAGCTTAGCATCTTACAAATATTAATATTGAAAACTATCTTTACATGTGATTGGAAAAAAATGAAATGCTCTTCTTAAAAAAATTTGATAAATATGTACAAAACATCCTTAGCTTGCAGGCCATATAAAAGTAGGAAGAAACCACGTTTAGCTTGCAGACCATACAAAACAGAGGCAGCAGGTCAAATTTGGGCATCAGATGTATTTTTTTGATTCTTGACCTAGGATCTCGACCTTGGTAGCATTGTCTTCAGAAGCTTGACTTTAACTCAACCCACATTCCCAATGTGTTACCAAATCATGACATTTCTACCTTCAGAATGTTTCTTACATATGTCCTTGTATCTCCACTAACTCATCTACCACCCCGTAGTACAGGTATTTACCACCTCTTGCCTGAACTATTGCAATAACATTCTGGTTGGTCTCTCTCTCTTAAATCTTCCCCAACTCTAGTCCATTTTTTGCTGAGCTGTCAAAGTGATATTCCTAATGCATAGATCTGACCATGTCGCTTCCCTACTCATCAGTAAACTCAGTAAATTGACTGCCTATTATTGCCTCCAAGGTAAAATATAAAATGCTGTTTGGCATTTAGAACTCTCACAATCTGAGCCCTTCCTATCCTTGTAGTCTTATACTTTACATACTTCCATGTAGACTGTGATCTAATGACACTAGCCTGCTTACAGTTCCTCACACAGAATATTCTGTCTCCCACTCTGTACATTTGCACTGGCTATCCTCTGTGCCCCCAATATTCTCTCTCTCACCTTTACTTCCTAGTTTTTTTCCATACTCAGTGTAGAACCTTGCCTTCTTTAGGAGGTCTTTCCCAGTTCACCGAGCTGTTAGTGCTTTTCCTCTGAGATTATCTTCCACTAATAGTGCAGACATCTTACATGTATTTATGTATTATCTATATATTTTTTTCAAATATTGCTTATTACTTTAGAGTATGAACTCCCTGAAGATAGGGAGTTGCACTTGGCAGAGGGCCTCTTACATCGTAAGCATTTAAATAGTGAAGTCAGTACCTTAGGCTCTATGTCTTCTGTGAAACTAGTTTATATGTTGTGTTTTTTCTTCTTTAATACCTCACTGATGTCAGTACTCAGGGTTTTTCTGTGTGAAACTACTACTGTAATTGCATTTGCTGTACAGTTTTTTTTTTTATTTAATGATTTTTATGATTTGATCTTTGAGGTCTTCATGACTGTATATTGTTCTTCTGAGTCAGTGGCTACAAGTGAACTCATATATAGTATTTTTTTTTCCAATTTATAGTCAGTTGTATAGTTGTAAACATATCATCAGATGCAGAAAATAAATTGTGAAAGTCTCAATATTTCTTCCTGTTGAGGGAGTGGGGCAGTATGGTAGGCTGAGTGCTAGACTTGGAGTCAGAAGACCCGAGTTCAAATTCTACTTACTTGAAACTTGCTATGTGATTCTGGGCAAATCACTTAACTTTGGACTTTTACAGGTTCTATAAAGTGGGAATAATAATAGCACCTTCCTCCTAGTTTTGTTATGAGAATAAAACAAAATATTTAGAAAACACTTTGCAAAACTTTAAAGCATTATCATCATCATCAATGTTAGTTATCATCCATGATTATTTAATAAAAGTAAGAAAACAGTCATATGTACATGAAGTTGCTGATGTTTTCTTAAGATAGTAAGAATAGTAGTACTAAGTATTACTAAAATCTTTTTTTTTTGCAATATATTCCCTCTTTGAAATATAAGAATATTTCATGAGACATATGCTTTCTATATTGTATTGACTTTTGTGTATATTTCTTTTCTATGTCCTTAGGTCCATCTATTTTTCTTGAGTTTATTTTCCTAACTCTTCACATAGAACATTGTTTAATGAAGTCTTTGGGTCTTAATGTGATGGTTTTAATATTAGGGTTATGAAAACAGATCAGTTGAAAAATTTTGATAGGTTTTTTTTTTACCATATCTTATATTTTTATATGTTTAACTTTTTTTGAATGCCCAGAACTGATTAGTACATTGTGAGTACCTTATAAAGAATGCTTATTGACTGACTGACTGTCTTTCTCTCAGTTTCATCTACAAATGCTCGGAAGATCATATGGCTTAACTGGATTGAAATCCAAGTCCAGCATAGATTCGTTTTTTCCTTACTTGTGTTGTTTACTTTGTGAAGCTTCTTATCCTCCTTCCTTATTTTCTGAATAAGCATGTACTCCATGCCAGCGTTGCCCTTGCCTGTAATGTCGCTCTACTTAGGATATTAGATAATTTCTGAGTAAGGCAATTTCTGTGCTATTTTCTTCTTTGCTATGATGATGACTGTTTTACATTGGCTAACGTTCTTTAGAAAATGGTCAAGAATCATAAAATCAGAATTGGAGGTCACTTTAGAAGTTATTGAATCCAACCCCCTCATTTTGCAGATGAGAAAAAAATGGGACACAGAAAATTAAGCGACTTGCCACAGTTCTTGTTTTTACATTTCCTGAATTTCTGCCTGCACTCTCCATTGTCCTATCCATGAAACTATACCTTGTAATGAAGAATTTTTAAAAGGAAGAGAAAAAAATTCATTAAAACTAGCCTGTACATCACTGACATTACATGCAGTGTTTCACACATATAATTCCCTTTCTGCAAAATGAGGGAGTCTAAGAGATCAAAGAAAAAAAGGGAAAAAAAGACCTATATGTACAAAAATACTTATACCTATATGTACAAAAATACTCTTTTTTTTTTTTGGTGACAAAGAATTGGAAATTGAGGGAATGTCGATCGACTAGGGAATGGTTGAATGATTTGTGATATACAATTGTAATGGAATACTATTGTGCTAGTAGAAAATAGCGAGGGGATACTTTCAGAAAAACATGGGAGGGCATATGTGAACTGATGCAAAATGAAATGAGCAGAGCTAGGAAATCATTACATAGTAACAGCAATATTGTAATGATGATCGACTGTGAAAGATTTAGCTACTCTGATCAGTACAGTGATCCAAGATAGTTCCAAAGGACTTATGAGAGAAAATGATATTCACTTTTAGGGAGAGAACCGATAAACACTGAGTGTAAATTGAAGTATAATCTTTTCAGTTTCTTTTTCTTGCTATTTTTTTCAGTGTGGCTAATGTGAAAATATGTTTCACCTGATTTCATAGGCATAATTGATATATTTCTTGCCTTCTCAGTGGTTGGAAGAGGGTGCTGGGGAGAATTCAGAACTCAAATTTTTTTAAATACCAGAAAGAAATAATTTTAAAAAATAAAAAAGAAGGCAGTAAAATGCATATTTCTTGCCTCTTCTTTGGTGTCAAACTTTATTGTTATAATTATACAGCATTCAGATGTATTTTTTATTGTTTCCATTTTTATATTATAGTCTTCAATTATGTTGTTTTCCTAGTTCAGCGAACTTTGCTCTGCATCGGTTTATATCACTAACATATTCAAGATCTTTCAGCAATCATTGAGTGGTTTAGCAATCACATCTGCCACTTAATTCAGTACCCTAAGATGTAGTTCTTCTGGGCTAAGTGACTTGTTTTGAATGAATCAAAGATAATAGGGTACTCTCATTTCTCATCTTGATTTTCAACTCCCTATTAATCCCCACTCCCCCCCCCCCCCTTTTTTGACCTTGATGATTATCCTACAAAGGAGATTGAGAAGTAACAGTTAAGCTGCTGGGCCAGAAGAGTCATGAAGGCCAAGGGCAAGGAGGTAGATCCAGGAGGTGATCAAAAGAGTCTAAAGTTGAAAAGGTCAAGAAGAAAGGAAAGGCAATTGGATTTAGCAGTTAAGAGGCAGCAGTTGGCCGAGTACTGATAACTTTTAGAATCTTTCCATTTAACTATGACCTTATTTTTTTTAAGATAATTGTTGTATAAGATAATGTTTCTTAAGAAACTTAATTAAGGAATAATGTGTTTTAGAAAGAAACATTCACTTTACAGGCATGTTGTTGATTGTAGTAAGATCCTAGGCTTCTACTGATTTAAAAAGCTCATTGCATTTTATTTCTGTTGCCAAACAGACAATGTTATAAATACCCCAGATTAGAATATTCTTCCATTGTAAAATAGTAGCTAATACATAAATAAAAAAAATAAATCAAACAACTTTTAAATACTTTCATGAAGGATTTTCTATAGAAGACCACATCACATAGTCATACAATTAACTGAAAATTTCAGTGACTACAAAATTTCACCATGTTAATATCTGTTAATTATAAATAAGAAGCTTTTGATTTGTTAGAGCCAAACACAACCTTTATGGCTGCTTACCTGTTACAACTGGTGTCTTGTGCATATATTAAAGTTATATATGACTCCTTGATAAATGCAACCACAAAGATAATTCCTTTCAGGAACCCTCTGATTATTATCAAGTGAAGGATGGAGAAACAAGAAATTGTATGCAGCTTCATGCAGTGGAAAAAATTAGTGTTGGCATCATAAGATCCAGGTTTGGATCTAGCACCTAACACTTCCTACATATGTTACCTTGGCCACTTATTCTTTTTGGGATTCAGGTTTCTTCCTGTAAGATATTGAACTAAATGATCTCTGAAGTCCTTTCCATTATAAAAATAGATTTATGATCCTATGAATTATCACTGTTGTGTACCATTTCTTTTGGTAAGGTATGAACAGAAGAGAAATTCCTTAGGGATGATGAGGTGCTCCAGATGTTTATGTTTGTGGGTAATGTTGTGCTGATGTCATTAAGATCCAGAATAATAAACAATAATTGACATTTGTGCTGTCGTTGTTGTTCAGTTGTGTCCTGCTCTGAAGGACCCCATTTAGAGTTTTCTTGGCAAAAATACTGAAATTGTTTGCCTTTTTTCTCACCAGGTCATTTTACAGATTAGGAAACAGAGACAAACAGGTGTGAGTGCCTTTCCCAGGATCACACAGCCATAAGAGCTAATGAGGCTGGATTTGAACTCGGGTCTTTCTGACTTCAGGTCTGGTATTCTGTCTGCCACCTAGTTGCTCCAAATCGATATTTGTAGAGCACCTTAAAGTTAGCAAAGTATTTTTTCTGTATCTAGCTCTGTCTTATCTCTAGCTCTGATTCTGACTCTGACTCTTTGATCATAGAACCTGGACTTGGCTCTTGGCTCTGGCACTGACCACCTCTGTGATCTTGAGCAAATAACTTCTCTGTGTTTCAGTTTCTTCTCTATGAAATGAAAACATTGAAGATTTCCAAGGTGCCTTACAGTTCTAAATCTGTGATCCCATGGTCTCATTTGATTGTCACAGCATCTTTGTGAATTGGCAGTACAGATATTTTTATCTCCATCCAGTAGATGAGGAAAGCAAGGCTCAGAGTTTTTAAAGTGATTTTTCCTTTGACATTTAGCTAGTTAATATTAGAGTCAGGATTTGAAGACAAAGGTCTCTTCCTGACTAATAGGATCATAGATAGAGAGCTAGAAAGAACCTCAGAGGGCCAGCCATGTCTACCTTTTTGTCTCTTAATCCCATCATTTATTAAGTATTTGCTATGTGTGAGGCACTGAATTAAGGGCTAGGGAAAGGAAAAAACAGTCCCTGCCCTCAAGGAGCTCATAATCTAAAAGAGACAACTATGTACAAACAAAAGGGATAGTTAGATGTAGATATCTGTATATGTAGATGATAATAGCTCTAATAATAGCCAGCATTTATATTATGCTTACCATGTGCCAGGCACTGTGCTAAGCACTTCATAATTATTTTCAAATTTGGTTCGCACAACAGCACTGGGAGGTATGTTATTATTATCCACATTTTACAGATGAGGAGACTGAGGCAAACAGGAGTTAAGTTATTTGCCCAGGGTCACACAGCTAATAAGTGTCTGAGATGGGATTTGAACTCAGATCTTTCAGAGTTCAGGCCCTGCATCCTATCCACTGCAGCACCTAGCTGCCTCATATATGGATACAGCTATGTATATAGAAAGAGGGATGTGAGCTGCCTCATATATGGATACAGCTATGTATATAGAAAGAGGGGTGTGTGTGTGTGTGTGTGTGTGTGTGTGTGTGTGTGTGTGTGTGTGGCTAAATTGGAGATAATCTCAGGGAAAAACACTCGCATTAAAGCAGTGGGAAAAGGCGTCTTAGAGAAGGTAGGATTATAGCTGAGACTTGAAGGAAGTCATTCATTCACTAGCAAAACCCTTTGAGATCTAGAATCACCTCTATATAAAATGAGGTATGGAAATAGAATGTTGGTAGGGGACTGTATCATTAAAAAATACACACACAAAGTACTTAGATTTATTTTTGTATTTAGATACCATACATTTTGTATTTAGTATCATGTTAAATTTCTTTGTAAAGAAACTGTTAGGGGAAAATGTAAAACATTTGGAAAGATAAATGCCTCCACTATAACTGCTTCCCTAACTTAAAAGACATTCAGACTCCATCTAGGTTTCAAGGCAATGTATAGATCTTGATCATAATAATGCTTTTGCATATCCTTAATATTTATTAAGGTTTACTTGAATTTGGGAATATCAGAGATAAATTGCTAAATTACAGTAAAGTTATATATTAGGTTTATTATGAGAGATTTATTTCTGCATATTTTCACATGTGATTAAAGAGAAGAAAATTATGGGTGCTAATTTCATGTATGACTCATAGTATTACTTTAATTTGCCTATAAACTGCTGGTGACTTTACACAGCCCTTTCTCACTTAAATCTCCTTCATTTGCATATCATGGTATCACCTCCCTGATGTCATGCTCCTCTTCAAGAGTGAAGGACAATCAACAAACTGCAAAGACAAATATTCAGTTACTTTAAAAAATGTTTATAGTAATTACCAAATCTGTTTCATAGCTTTTATCAGCCTCATCATGTAATTCTTATTGATTTCCTTTGGAACAGTTTATTGTTATTTTAAGTACCTGAATGTTATGAGTATTTTTAACAGTTATCCATAAATGGCACAGCATTAGTGAGAAAAGTTGGGTTCAACTATTAAATTATAACATAAACTCTGAAAGGTTTTGTATCATTCTAAATAGATACCTTAGGTTTTGTCCAAAAAGTTTTTTAAAACCATCTGACCTACTTCTTTTGTATCAGCTAATTGGTTTTTAGTAATTTCTAAATGCCTGAAAATATAGTATTCTTGTTAATTTAACTCTTTATTCCAAATGGATAAGGATTAGATTTTTCTAATTAGTAGAAAATTACTATGTGAATCAGCATTGTGACATCCTGATATAGTGGAAAGAACACTAGACTTAGGAGTCAGGAGATCTGGATTTGAGTCTTATCTCTGATACTTAAAGATTTTGTTGTTTATAGGTGACTTAAGTAATTTAATCTTTCTAAGATTCAGTTTATTATTTATAATAAAGCTTTTCTGTAGCCATAGACTTAGAAAATTATTACATGGCTATTTGTCATGTCAAAGTTAATGTAACTTCTTATTAATACTGTTATAAATTCTTTGTGTACTGAAGTCCCTGCCCACATATGCATTGACATTGTTGTATTCTCACAAAACACTTTATCTCACTTGTCTGTGCATTTTCACTGGCTGTACCTCTTTCTTGAAATACTCCTTCTCTTTGTCTCTGCCTCCTACCTTCCCTGACTTCCTTCAAGTCTCAGCTAAAATCTCACTTTCTGCAGGAAGTCTTTTCCAGATTATTTAGGTTAGCACAGTGTTTGACATTTAGTAGGCACTATGTAAATGTTTATTCCTTTCATCCAATTTAACCTACATATGTTGTATGTACATAGCTATTTATGAGCTGTTTCCCTTGTTAATCTGTGAGCTCCTTAAGGGAAGGGGGTGTTTTTATCTTTCTTTCTATACCCAGCCCTTAGTACAGTATCTGACATTTTGTAAGTGCTTAATAAATGCTTGCTGATTTAACATGTACTGTTTTGTTAATATTGTGAGAGAATCATTAACGGTAACATCCAAAGTCATCAATCATTAAATAAGTATCATTAACAGTTTGATTAAAGTAAAATCTAGATGTATCTCTTATTTGTAAAGGGTGAAGCATTATTAAAAGCTATACATGAAGGGTGATAAATGCATTAGAAGGAAAAACAAAATGCTGTGAGTTGCCAATTATGGAAAAAATTAGAAGACCCAGGCAACCAACTTGGTTTAAATCAGATGACATTTGTCAGGGGTTGTTTATGAAGTTCTCACATTGGAGGTGCTCCAAGTTTTACAGATCACGAAATACCAATGGTTAATAAATGATGCTTTTACCTATTTATGAAAGAAATTAGCTTTGAACCTTTAATTTATGGTTAGGAATGACAGTACCTAAAGATCCAGTATTTTTTTTTTTGTCTTAACCTGTTGGCTAAGACAGGTAAAGAGAAGATATAATATGGAATGCCAATGAGAATCAATTTCAGATGTCTTAAGATTTTAGTTTGATTCTACTTGTGATCAAATATTCTCAAATATAATATTTAGGCCTGGAAGGAACCTTATAAATCATCTAGTCCAATATTTTCATTTTATATATAAGAAATAAAAACCCTTGAAGAGACAAAGTAACTTGCCTCAGCTCACAGAGGGATTAAGTAGTACGGCTGAGATTCAAACTGTATCCTGACTGCAAAGTCACTATGACATGTCACCACTGTTCCATTTGCATCCATACCTCTGCTTTTCTGAACAAATTTTATAAAATAGGTAAAAAATAGAACCTGGTTGTAGTTAAAGGATTCTCAAAAGCATTGCAAACTATTAATTGTGTGAAATATTGTTCCAATAACTAAAAAGAAAACTAAATCCGAACAACCCAAGAATTTATCTCACATTTATTCCCACACAGAAGGTGGGAATAGTCAGTGTTTAAGGGATAGTATAAAGATGGATACCTTAATGTATTGTTGAAGGAGCTATAGATTAGTATAACCCTTCTGCAAAGTGATTTGGAATAATGAAAATAAAGTAATTAAAATGTTCAGATCTTTTGACCCAGAGGTTTCACTGCCCAGTACATACACCAAAGCCATTCCCAAGAGTATGATAAAAAGAAAGGCTCCAAATAAAGCAAAATATTATAGCAGCCTTTTGGTCTTAGCAAATAAATAACTGAAAACAAAGTAGAGTCCATTGAGTAGGGAATAAACAAATTATGATACATGAATGTAATATACTGTGCTATAAGAAGTAAATTTGATGAATACAGAGAAGCATGGAAAGACTTACATAAATTGATGCAGAGTAAAGTAAGTAGGGCACAATAAATGTAACAATGTAAATGGAAAGAACTACAAAACAATGAAAGTGAATGTAGCAGAATTACAAAGAACTAGCTTGGCTCCAAATAAGAGATCTGAGAAGGCATCTCCTTCTACTGTTTTGCCAAGGTAAAAGGGGTCTGCATAAGTGCTATGTTGCATATATGCCAGATTTTGATTCTGTACTGATTGGTGTTGCTAATTTTTTTTCTTCTCTCCTTTTTTCTTTTTTAAATCTTTGTTATAAGGGATGAATCTCTGCAAGGAGGAAAGAAGCATAGGGGGAAATTTAGAAGATACAGGAAGAAAATACAGTACAAATTTATTTTTTCTTCTTTTTTATTTTTTAAATTTTATGTTTATTTTAAGTTACAACATTCACTTCCACAAGGTTTTGGGTTACAGATTTTCTCCCCATCTTTCCCCTACCCACCAACCCAAAATAGCCATCCCATTGAATACCCCCTCCCCCAATCTGCTCTCTCCTATATCCTCTCCCCTTGCCTCTCTGACTTTCCAGTAGGGTAAGATGGATCTCCATACCCCAGTGCCTGTATATCTTTTTCTCATTTGCATGTAAATTTATATATATATATACACACACACACACACACACACACACACACACACACACACACACACACACATATACATACACACACATATGTTTTAAACATTTGATTTTAAAACTTTGAATTCCATATTCTTTCCCTTCTTTCCTTATCACCTACCCCTACTGGGAAGATTAGCAATTCAATAAGGTTGTACATGTGTAGGTATGCAAAACATTTCCATAGTGGATATATTGTGAAAGACTGACTATATTTCCCTCCATCCTATTCCACCCTCTCACTTGTTCTAGTTTCTACTTTGACCCTGTCCCTTTTCAAAAGTGTGTGCTTCTAACTACCCTCCCCCATATCTGTCCTCCCTTCTATTATTCACCCTCTCATCCCTGTTCCCCCTACTTTCCTGTAGGTTGAGATACACAATTTAGTGTGTATGTTATTCCATCCTTAAGCCAAATTCAGTGAGAGTAAGGTTGACTCATTTGCTTTTGCCTTACTATTCTTCCCCTCCATTGTAACAGTTTTTCCTTACCTCTTTTATATGAGGTAATTTGCCCTATTTTGTCTCTCCCCTTCTCTTCTCATTATATTCCTCTTTCACCTCTTAATTTTATTTTAAAAATATCATCTCTTCCTATTCAATTGATCCTGTGCTCTCTGTCTATGTATACCTGTACACATATATACACACACTCACATATGTATTCATATACACATATACCCTCCTATATAGACATATATATGTATGTATACATATATACATTTATATT
>JAQQSV010010843.1:0-13162 GCA_028646515.1 Pseudochirops corinnae | reverse complement strand
GAAATCCTGAGAAACAAATGTTAATTAATAAAAATTAAAAGCCTATTAAGGTAATAAATAAATCCCTGAATATTTTTACAAAAAAGACCTGGAAAATAAATGAACCTTTAGTTAATTTGATTAATAAAAAGAAAATATTATTTTCTGTATCAGAAAATAAGAGTAAATATGCAGTCAATGAAGATGAAATTAAAACAATTATTTGGAGCTATTTTTCCTATTATATGTAATTAAAACTAACCCAGTAAGTGAAATGAATGGATATTTATAAAAAATATAAATCATCCAGATTAATAGAAGAGGAAATTTAATAGTTAGCTGACATTATCATGGAAAAAAGAAATTGAATAAGCCATAAATGAACTCCATAAGAAAAAACCCAGGACCAGAGGAATTTACAAGTGTTTGCTTCCAAGTTTTTAGAGTAAAGAAATTCTATGACAAAAGTTTGATTTTCATGCCAAAACCAGTGAAAGTGAAAACAGAGAAAAGAAATCTGTAGGCTAATTCCCCTGAAGAATTTTGAGAAAAAATAAATGAAATCCTAATAAGGAGATTACAGGAATACAATCACAAAGATAGTCAACTATGATTAGGTGGTATTTATAGCATTAATTCAAAGTGATTCAATGTTAGGAAACCTATAAACATAGTTGATTATATTAATAAGAAAAATTGCAAAAAATTACATTATATATCAATAGTTATAAAAAGAAAAGCTGGGATACTAATAAATATTGATGCAAATTGAAGTGAACAGAACTGAGGGAATACTGAACATAGTAAGAGAAATACTATAATGTTCATCAACTTTGAAAGACTTACTTTAATCAGCACAATGATTCAAGACAATTTCAGAGGACTCATTATAAAAAACAAACAATGATAACAACAACAACAAAAAAAAACCAATCCATGACCAATGAGAGAAATGATGAATTTTTAGTGAAAATTGATGTATAAATATTTCACTTTCTTTACTTTTCTTCCTTTTGTGCAACATGGCTAATGTGGAAATATAGTTTGCATGAAAGTTTTTCTATCATCTTTTCCATTTGTCCAATTCTACTTTTAAAGGAGTTCTTCTCAGTGATTTTTTGTATATCTTTTGCCATTTGACCAATTCTGCTTTTCAACACATTATTCTTTTCATTGAATTTTTGTGCCCGTTTTACCATTTGGCTGTTTAAAAAATATGTATTATTTATAGTTTTCAACATTCATTACCACAAGATTTTGAATTACAGATTTTCTCCCTATCTTTCCCCTACCCCTACCCTAGTATAGCAAGCCTAGTGAATACCCCTTCCACCAATCTGTTCTCTCTTATATCTTACCCCCCACCCCAACTTTCTAATAGGGCAAGATGGATTTCTATGCCCTAGTGCCTGTTGCATGTAAAAAACAACAACGTTTTTTAACACTTGTTTTTAAAACTTTGATTTCCAGATTATTTCCCTCCTTCCCTCTTCACTCACCCCCAGTGAGAAGACAAGCAATTCAACATAGGTTGCACATGTGTAGTTACACAAAATGTTTCTATAGTAGTGATAATGTGAAAGACTAAGTGTATTTCCCTCCATCCTATCCCATTCCCCACTTATTCTATTTTCTACTTTGACCCTCTCTCTTTCCAAAGGGTTTGCTTCTAAGTACCCTCTCCCCCAATCTTCCCTCCCTTCTATAATCCTCCCTCTTATCCCCTACCCCCCTACTTTCCTGTAGGGTAAGATAACCAATTGATTGTGCATGTTATTCCCTCTTCAAGCCAAATCCAATGTGAGTAAGTTTGGCCCATTGCCTTTCAGCTTCCTGCTCTACCCCTCCATTGTAACAGTTTTCTCTTGCCTCATTTATATGAGATAATTTACCTTATTCTATTTCTCCTTTTCTCCTTCTACCAATATAATCCTCTCTCACCTCTTAATTTCATTTTTAAAATATCATCCCTCCATATTCAAGTCATCCTCTGCCCCCTGTCTATGTTTACATGTACACATATATACACACACTCAACATATATATTTATATACACATACACCCTCCTATCCATACATATATCTATATGTAAACATATATATTCCGTTCAACTATTCTCATACTGAGAAAAAGTCTCATGAGTCACAATTATCGTTTTTCCATGTATGTATCAACAATGTCATATTCGCAATGCTTACAGTAATTATAAATATGCTGATATGGTTATTAATCACAAAATGTAACAGTCTCTCTACATGGGAAATATAGCTAGAACATTTATTCAAATACCAGCAAACTGAGTCCCCAAACCAGAAAGTCAAAAGCATCACAGTAGTTAAAAGTTGGCACGTGTAGGTAATGTAGTAAACACCCACATTCTCAAGCATTCAAAACAGGACAGGCTAACTCAGGCAAAGATCTTGCTCTCTTCACTCATGGCAACTGCTCAGTGTCCACAGCTTGTTCCCAGCAGCTCCCCCCCATCCCTCCCGCAGGTCCTGTCCCTGGAAGTCCTCAGCAGGAGTCCTTAGCAGAGATTCTGGCTGGCTCAAAAAAAGGAGTTCATGCTGCTTCCAGTCACCACCGCACAGACTCTTCCTTGGCTCTTGCTTTCTCTTGCTCCACAACTTTCTGCTACATCAGCAAGTTGAAGGGGCATGGAAGTTCTTCAAATCCCATTGCCATTACAAGGTAGTAATGTAAATAATTCAACTTTAATAAGTTCCTTATGATTTTTTTCCAGTTTACCTTGTCATGCTTTTCTTGCTTCCTGTATTTGAAAGTCAAATTTTCTGCTCAGTTCTGTTTTTTTGTTTTTGTTTTCATCAAGAAAGCTTGAAAGTTACACAGTGAGCAAGTAGAATTTATTCCAGGAATGCAAGGATGGCTCAATATTAGGAAAACTATCAGTATAATTGATCATATCAACAGTAAAACTAGCAGAAAATATATGATTATCTCAACACATTCAGCAAAGGCTTTTGATAAAATACAACATCTGTTCATATTAAAAACACAAGAAAATAAAGTAATAAATGGAGTTTTCCTTAAAATAATAGGTAGCATCTATTTAAAACCATCAGCAAGTATTATATGTAATGGGGATAAGCTAGAAGCATTTCCAATAAGATAAGATGTGAGAAAAGGATGTTCACTATATCTTATCTTATTGAATCTGATGCTAGAAATGTTAGCAGTAGCAATTAGAGAAGAAAAAGAAATTAAAGGAATAAAATTAAGCAAAGAAGAGACTAAGCTATCACTCTTTGCAGATGATATGATGATATATTGGAGAATCATAGAGAATCAATTAAAAAAACTACTTGAGACAATAAATAAATTTGGCAAAGTTGCAGGATATAAAATAAACCCATATGAATCCTTGGCATTCCTACATATTTCTATTTCTGATGAAATCCAAAAGCAAGAGATAGAAAGAGAAATCCCATAAGTTATCATAGACATAAAAAATTTGGTAATCTACCAGCCAAAACATATCCAGGACCGCTATGAAGACAGCTACAAAACACTTTTTACACAAATAAAGCCAAATCTAACTAAATGTAAAAGGACCATTTGCTCATGGCTGGGTTGAGCTAATATAATAAAAATGACAATTTTACCTAGATTAAATTACATATTTAGTGCCGTACCAATCAATCTACCAAAAAATTGCTTTATAGAACTAGAAAAATAGTAACAAAATTCATTTAGAAGAACAAAAGGTCTTGAATATCAAGGGAATTAATGAAAGGAAATGCTAGGGAAGGTGGCCTTGCCATACCAGATTTTAATCTGTATTAGAAAGCAGCAGTCATCAAAACTACTTGGTACTGGCTGAGGAATAGAGTAGTGGATCAATGGAATAGATTGGGTACATGAGACTCTGAAGCCAATGACTATAGTAATCTACTGTCTAATAAACCCAAAGACCCCAGTTTTGGGGATAAGAACTCACTATTTGAAAAAAAACTGCTGGGGAATCTGCAATATAGTATGACATAAACTGGGCATAGACCATTATCTAACACCGTACACCCAAATCAAATCTAAATGGGTGTATGATCTAAGTATAAAGGCTGATAATGTAAGTAATCTAGGAAAGCAAGCAATAGTTTACCTGTCAGATTTATGGAGAAAGGATGACTTTATGACCAAATGAGAAATAGAGATCATTAAAAAATGTGAAATGGATAATTTTGATTACATTAAATTGGAAAGTTTTTGTACAAACAAAGCCAATGTAACCAAGATTAAGAGGGAAGTGGAAAATTGGGAAACAGTTTTTTTAAATTAACTTTTGTTTATTTTTTAGTTTATATCATTGATTTCCATAAGATTTTGAGTTACAAATTTTCTCCCCATCTTTCCCTACACCCCCCCCAAAATAGCTATCACACTGTATACACCGTGCCCCAATCTGCTCTCTCCTATATCCTCCCCCATCACCCCTCTGACATTCTGGTAGGACAAGATGGATCTCCCTGTGCCAGTACCTGTATGTCTTATTTCCCTGTTGCATTTCAATAATAATAATAAATAATAATAATACTGATAATTATATATATTTATATTTAACATTTGATTTTAGAACTTTAAATTCTAGATTCTTTCCCTTCCTCCCCTGTCACCCACTGCCACTGGCAATAAAAGCAATTCAATACAGTCCACACGTGTAGTTACATAGAACATCTCCACAATCGACATACTGTGTAACACTGACTATATTTCCCTCCTTTCTGTCCCGCCCTCCACTTTTTCTATTCTCTACTTTATCCCTGTCCCTTTACAGAAGTGTGAGCTTCTAAGAACCCTCCCGCCTCAACCTGCCCTCCCCTCCATCAGCCGCCCTCTCATCCCGTTTCCCCCTGCTCTCCTGCAGGCCAAGAGACCTGATTTAGAGTATATATCATTCCTTCTCTATGCCAAATTCAATTAGAGTAAGGTGGACCAATTCCCTTTTTGCCTACCTGTTCTTCCCCTCCACTGTAACAGCTATCCTTTGCTTCTTCTATATGAGATAATTAACCCCATTCTGTATCTCCCTGTCTCTTCTCATGCTATTCCTCTCCCACCTTTAATTACACTTTTTAAAATATCATACCTTCCTATTCAATTCATTCTGTGCCCCCGTCTACATACACATATATACACACACTCACATATGCATTCATGTGCATATATACCCTCCTACTTAGTCATATGTGTATGTATATATATACATATGTACATACATACATACATACATACATATACACACACGCACACATACACACACAAATATATATATATACATATATATATATGTATGCACACACACACATGCATATTTATATTCGCTTCACCTATCCTCATGCTGATAAAAGTTTCACAAGTTACAATTCTCATTTTTCCGTGTTGGCATATAAATAGTGCAACTCTGTTGAGTTCCTTATGATTTCTTTTCTATGTTTACCTTCTCATGCGTCTTATGTTTGAATGTCATATTTTCTGTTCAGTTCTGTTTTTTTCCTCAAGAACACTTGAAAGTCCTCTGCCTCATTAAACAACTGTATTTTCTCCTGAAACATTATACTCATTGTTGCTGGGTAGGTGATCCTTGATTTTAATCCTAGCTCTCTTGATTTCTGGAATATCATATTCCAGGCCCTTTGGACCCTTATTGTGCAAGGTGCTAGATTCTGTGTTATCCTGATTGTGTTTCCACAGTATTCAATTTTTTTCTTCTTGGCAGCTTGTAATATTTGCTCCTTGATCTGGGAACTTCAGAACCTGCCTATAACATTCCTAGGAGTTTTCTTTTGGGGATCTTTTTCAAGAGGTGATTGGTGAATTCTTTCAAGTTCTGTTTTGCCCTGTGGTTCTAAAATATCTGGGCAATTCTCCTTGAGAATTTCTTGAAGGATGATTTCCAGATTCTTTTTTTGATCACGTCTTTCAGGTAGTCCAAAAATTTTTTAATTGTCTCTCTTAGATCTATTTTCCAGGTCAGTGGTTTTTTTCAAGGAGATATTTCACATTGCCTTCTATTTATACATTTATTTGGTTGTTTAATAGTATCTTGATTTCTCATAGAGTCATTTGCTTCCATTTAATTCATTCTAATTCTGAAGGAATTATTCTCTTCAGCAAGCTTTTGAGATTCTTTTTCCATCTGGCAAATTCAACTTTTTAAGGCATTCTTCTCCTCATTGGCTTTTTGGGCCTCCTTTGCCATTTGTGTTACTATATTTTTTTGAGGTGTTTTTTTTTTCCTTCAGTCAGTTTATTGACCCTTTTTTCATGATTTTCTTGCATCATTCTCCTTTCTTTCCCCAATTTTTTCCTCCACTTCTCTTATTTGCTTTTCAAAATCTGTTTTAAGCTCCTCTATGGCTTGTATTCATTTTGTGTTTTTCTTGGAAGCTTTTGGTGTGGGAGTTCTGACTGTGTTGTCTTTGTCCCATTCGATGCTTTGGTCCTTTTTGTCCCCAAAAAAGGCCTCTAAAGTTGGATTGCTGGGCTTGCTTTGCTTCCTTTTGCTGGTTCATGTTGCCAGTCAATTACTTGGCTTTTGGTTTCCGTAGAACTCTGCTTTTAGATAGAAGAGCTCTGTCCCAAATCACTAGGGTTTTCACAGCTGCCAGAGCTATTAGGAGGCTGACATTTCTGCAACCACCAGCTTTGGCTCACTGAAAACACACCTTGGGACCACCACCCAAAACCACGATCCCGATCCAGGCAGCTCAAGGCAAGAGCACTTAGCCCCTGAATGATCACTTGGCCCCCTTGAAATCAGCAGGCCAGGAGCTTCTGAAGCAGCCAAATGGAGGTGGATGCAGGGCCACTGCTTCAGAATGCTTCTTACTCTGGAGGCAGTTTGGCTGGACCCTCTCCCCCAAATTTAGCCAGGTTCCACTGACCTTTTCCCTTTGTCCTTGGCTCTTATGGGTTGGTAATTCTAGAAATCTCCACAGCTGCTGATCATCCACTCTCCTGAATGCTCCAGCTGTGGCTTCTCCTGGACACCCTTGGCCTGAAACCACATGATGTTGGGCTCTGCTCCCAGCATGCAAGGATGATCACCTGCTGAGCTGCCTTCAGCAGGAGCTTTGTTACTCTTTCATTTTTGTGGATTCTGGAGCTCTAAAATTTGTTTAGAGTCATATTTTATAGGCATTGGAGGTGGTTATGGGGGGAGTTCGTAGAGTTCTCCCATTTCTAAGCTGCCATCTTGACTCTGCCCCCTTGGGAAAGAATTTTTACAGCCAGTGTCTCTGATAAAGGCCTCATTTGTAAAACATACAGATAATTGATGCAAATCTGCAAGAATACAAGTAATTCCCCAATTGATAAATAGTCAAAGGATATGAACAGGCAGCTTTTAGAGGAAGAAGTAAAAGATATCTATAAGCATATGAAAAAGTGCTCTACATTACTATTGATTAGAGAAATGCAAATCAAAACAACTATGAGATACCATATCTCACCAGTCAGATTGGCTACGATGACAAAACAGGAAAATGATAAATGCTCAAGGGGAATGTGAAAAATTGGAACACTAATGCATTGTTTATTGAGTTGTGAACTCATTCAACCATTCTGTAAACAATCTGGAACTATGCCCAAAGGGCTATAAATAATCTCATACCCTTTGACCCAGCAATATCACTTCTGGGATTGTATCCCAAAGAGACCATAGAAGTGGGAGGAAGACCCATATGTACTAAAGCATTTATAGCAGCTCTTTTTATGGTGGCAAAAAATTGGAAATTAAGGGGATGCCCATCAATTAGGGAATGGCTAGGCAAACTGTGGTATATTAATGTAATGGAACACTATTGTGCTATAAGTAATGAGGAGCAGATGGACTTCATATTTACCTGGAGAGGCTGATACAAACTGATGCTGAGTGAGAAGAGCAGAACCAAGAGAAATTTGTACACAATGACAGACACAACATATGTGTGATGACCAACTTTGATAGACTGGACTCTTTTCATCAATTAACGGGTATAAGAAAATTCCAAAAGCCTCATCATGGAGAGAGATGTCTATATTCAGAGAAAGAACTAGAAAGAAGAGAGTTTGAGTGCAGATTGAATCAAACTACCTGCTCTTCTTCTTCTTTTTTTTTTTTTGGTTTTATTTTCTCTTTCCCATTGTTTATTCCATCTGTTATAATCCTTCTTTATAACATAACTAATGTCGAATATGAAAGTATTTACAGATCCTATACTTGATTGCATGATGCTATGGTGGGAAGGGAGGGGCAGGGGAGAAAATTTTAAACTCGAGGGATTGTGGAGCTGAATCTTGTAACTAAAAGTAAACAAACAAATTAATAAAAAAAATTTTAAAAGATTTAAAAAAGAAAATAGAGAAAAAAAAAGAAAGCTTGAAAGTCCTCTATTTCATTGAATGACCATATTTTCCCCTGAAGCATTATACTCAGTTTTGTTGGGTAGGTGATTCTTGCTTTTAATCCTAGCTCCTTTGACCTCTGGAATATCATATGCCAAGCCCCTCAATCCCTTTATTTAGAGGCTGCTAGATCTTGTGTTATCCTGATTGTCTTTCCATAATACTCAAATTGTTTCTTCCTGACTACTTTTGATATTTTCTCTGTTTCTTGGGAACTCTGGAATTTTGCTATAACATTCTTAGGAGTTATCTTTTGGGGATTTTTTTCAGGAGGAAATTGGTGAATTCTGCCAATTTCTATTTTGCCCCCTGGTTCTAAAATATCAGGGAAATGTTCATGGAGAATTTCTTGAAGGATGATTTCTAGGTTCTTTTTATGATCATGGCTTTCAGCTAGTCCAATAATTTTAAAATTTTCTCTCCTGCAACTATTTTCCAGGTCAGTGATTTTTTTCTATGAGATATTTCACATTACCTTCTATTTTTTCAATTGTTTTTATCTGTTTTATTATATCTTGATTTCTCATAAAGTCATTAGCTTCCATTTGCTGTAATCTAATTTTGAGGGACTTACTCTCTTCAGTGAACTTTTGAAATTCCTTTTCCATCTGGCTAATTTGGTGTTTTAAGACACTCTGTTCCTCATTGGCTTTTTTGACCTCTTTTGCCATTTGAGTTAGTTAGTCTACTTTTTAAGTTGTTATTTTCTTCAATATTTTTCTGGGTCTCTTATAGCAGGCTGTTAACTTGCCTTTCATGATTTTCTTGCATCATTCTCATTTCTTTTCCCAATTTTTTCTCCACTTCTATTACTTGATTTTCAAAATCCTTCTTGAGCTCCTCCATGGCCTGTAACCAATTCATATTTTTCTTGTAAGCTCTTGATGCAGGAGTTTTGTCTTTGTTCTCTTCTGGTTCCATATTTTGATACTTTTTGTCCCCCCAAAAAAGGATTCTATGGTCTGATTTTGCTTCCTCTGCTTGCTCATCTTGCCAGCCAGTTATTTGACTTTTGAGCTGTTTGCCAAGATAGATCTCTGCTTCCTGAGTGGAGAGAGCTTGTCCCAAATTGCTGGGGTTTTCACAGTTGCCAGAGCTATGAAGAAGGTGCCCTCTTTACAGCACCCACAAGCTTTGGCACACTGGCATTCCTCCCTCCAGGACCACCACCTAAGACTTTGATCCAGATACAAGCAGGTCAACGTTAGAACAATTACTCTCTGAATGGTCAATTGGTCCCCCTATGATCTCCAGGCCATGAGCTCCAGAGGCAGCCAAGTAGAAGCAGCAGCAGCTGCCATGCCTCTGCCACCTCTTGCCCTGGGGGTAGGGCCTAGACCATGTTCTTCTACCATGTAGTTCCAACAGAGTTTCCCACTGACCTTTTCTTTCCTCCTTGGTGTTTATGGCTTGAGAAGTCAGGAAACCACCACAACTGTTGGTAATTTGCTCTCCTGAAGTCTGCTCTGGCCAGTATGTGCCCTGGCAATGGCTGTCCTGGGACTGGGCCCACACAGCTCACATGAGACTGCGCTCGGTTCCTAGTCTGGTATGACAAACCCTCCCTGTCGACCTTCTAGGCTCACTTCAGTGGGAGATTTGCTTCTCTCTGTCACTTTGTGGGTTCTGTAGCTCTAAAATTTGTTTAAAGTCATTTTTTTTTACCAGTATTTGAGTCGGTTGTAGCAGAAGCTGAAGTAAGTTCTTTCTTTCACTCCTCCATCTTCCATTGTTTTTTAAAGTGTTATTTTCTTCAGTATTTTTTGTTCCTCCTTTATAAGGTATTGACTCCTTTTTCATGATTTCCTTGCATCAATATCATTTGTCTTCACAGTTTTCCTTCTACCTCTTGTAAAGAGATTTGTGTTTTTCATATTAATTGATAATGATACGTTCAATGAATATACTAACTATTTAGATTTCTCAGATGTTGCATTTTCCCGGCAGATTCTTACTTGTGAGTCAGAGAATCACAATGAAACTGAAAGTGATCAATCAACTTTGACAAACCCTACATTCTTCTGCTTGCGTATCTTAAGTGGAGCAAATGAAAGGCTGTAAAACCTTTTCCCTACACAGAACTCTAGTTCTGAAGTTCACCAAGTAATCACAACTTCCAAGATTTGAGATAATTAATTTAAGAACTGTTCTCACTGGACTGCAGAATACCCATATTGTCTTGAACTTGTGGGTTTGCCACAGGATACCACTCAAGGTCTAGAAATGACTGTGTTGTAATACACCTCCCCTCACACTTACCACTTGTAATTTATGTATATAAACTCTACCTTTATCTTAGCATGATAAGCTCTCCTTGTAAGGAGAACTTCAGGTACACAAACCTCGATTTTCACTCTGAAGCATAATATATTTGCATTACTCTTCTTTCTTGACCCAGTTTGTTCCAGATAACTCTGGTAAGGGTTTTGTTGTTGTTGTTGTTGTTCACATGTTAATTGGCTTAATTGCATGCCTTTAGTTAATTTTTTATTTTTTTTCTTTTTGTTTTGTTTTTATTTTTTTGCATGCCTCTGGTAAGTTTGTAAATTTCATTAGCCTCTGTCCTTTATAATCACTCATTCCTCTGCTTTGTGTGCCTCTGGATTTCTGTTAATACTCTCTTATTTGATTTTTAAAATCCTCTTTGAGCTCTTCCATGGACTGAGACCAATTTGTGTGGCTTTAGATGCAGTTAACTTTGTTGTTTTCTTCTGAGTGTGTATTTTTATCATCCTTGTCACCATAGTAACCTTCTGTGGTCAGAATTTGTTTTTCTGTTTGCTCATTTTCCAGCCGATTTATTGACTTTTAACTCTATGCTAAAGTGCAGTTCTGCTTCCCAAGTGGAGATTGCCTGATCCCAAGCTTCAGTTTTTTATGCAGCTGCTTTCAGACAGAATTCTGAGGACCTGCAAGTTTTTGCCTCTTCCAAGGTATTGTGATTTAGGGAGAGGTGTATTTACTACTCTCCTGTACTATGCACTGTTTTGTGAGCCACCACAAGTACTCTTCTCAACTTTGGAGTTGTGACCACCGTCCATAACTTCCCTCTGGCTGCAAGCTCTGCTGTGCTAGTGTTCTTCCTGTCACTGGGACTAAGAGCCAGGACTGTGTCCTAGATCTAAGTATAGGAAATGCAACAGGTTTATGTACCTTATAGCAGCAAGTGACTCCTATAAATCCCTTTCTGACCCATTGTCTAATCCTCTTACCCTCTGTGGACTAAGGGTTCTGGAAATTGTCATTCCTGTACTTATTCAGTCTCCCCAAGGCCTTCTCTTGGTTTGCTGGAGCCTTCTCTTGGTTTGCTGAAACCCACTTGGCCTTTCCTGGACTGAGTTCCTCTCTCACCCTGGTGCAACAGATCTTTCATGCCAATCTTTAAGTAGTGTTAGACTGGAAAATTGTTTTGCTTCATCCTTTTGTCGTTCTACCACTCTAGAATTTGTTTGGAGTCATTATTTAAAGGTATTTGGACAGGTTTGGGGGAGAGGTCACATGAGTACCTGTTTACTCAGTCATCTTGCCTTCACCTCTATGCTTTCTTTATTTAAATGTAAGCATCTTAATTCACACGAATATATTCATGTGGGATGGTTTTAAATGTCCTCTTCTATACCAGTTGCTTTCTTTCTAGATTTATATTTTTGCTAATTTCATTCTTAAAGCATTGTATGTGGCCACAATATGGTACAGAATTTATAAGGACCATCCTTTAAACATATTATACTCCTTTTGGCAAATAAAGATCTCAGATTTGGTTTACATCACAATATTAACTCATATTTATTTTTATCTTTTCTATAGGTCACTTTGAAAAAACACCATCAAATGTCTAAGTTGCTATATATGAGCCTTGACTCAAGAATTTAGACTGTATCTAAAACAACAGATTGTCTATTTCTAGAACTTACAAGAAGTCTATAATGTTAATAGGATTATTAGAATTTGCACCTTGTTGATATAGTCTTTGAAGTCACCTTTATGATAAACAGAAGCTCTAAAAAAAGATTTTTTGTGGCAATTAATTTATACTCAACTTTAAAAAAAATGTCTTTTTTGGGGGGCGGAGCCAAGATGGCTGCATAGCAGCAGCAACATATCGCAGCTCTCACATAGCCACCCCAAAATACCCATGGAATAGGACTCTGGACCAATCCTAGAACTTCAAAACGCACACAAAGATACTTCCCACTAAAGTCAGCTCCGCTACGAGGAGCCATATCAGCACTGCAAACCAAAACCAGCCTGGCCTGAAGCCGTGGCTGTGCCCTGGGGGCAGCTGGGTAGGAAGTGCAGAAAAGCTTCTGAGATGAGCCGGATTAGCAACAGCTGCGAGTGGAGATTGTGAAAGAGGGAGATTAGCGTCAGGCCGAAAGGTCTCCAGAGCAGAAAAGCGAAAGGCGGCGGTTTTGCACCCACCTCCGCTTTGTAGCTTCCCGCCCTCAGCCTGCAAAAAGCAGGGGCCTGAGTGATTGTTTTCAGACCAGTGCTCTCACGTTGAGCGGCCTGGATCCGGATCGTCGTCTTGGGCCTCGGTCCTGGAGTCTTCATTATCCAGTCAGCTGGAAGTCTACAGCAGCCGGGAGGACCCCAGTGATTTGGGACAGAGCTTTCCCTTCTGGAAGCAGAGCCCCACAGAGATTTAAAAAAAAAAATTCACGGTCTGAAGAACCATTTGTAAGAATAAGCATAAGAAGCTAAGTAAGAACAGCTCCCAAACCCTAGACTCCTTCTTTCGGGAAAAGAAAGATCATGGGAGAGAGAGGGAGTAGGAGAG
>JAQQSV010010842.1:0-13162 GCA_028646515.1 Pseudochirops corinnae | reverse complement strand
TACACAGGCACTGTGGTAGGGATATCCATCCTGCCCTACCAGAAAGCCAGAGGGGTGATGGGGGAGGACATAAGAGAGAATAGATTGCAGGAGGAGTTATACAATGGGATGGCTGTTTTGGGGTGATGGGTAGGGGAAGGATGGGGAGAAAATTTGTAACTCAAAATCTTGTGGAAATGAATGATGTAAACTAAAATAAATAAAAGTTTTAAAAAAATAAAATAAAAAAGAAGAAAAGTCAAAAAAAAAGAAAGAAAGAATCAGAGAAAATTGTTCTGAAGCATTAGAACAATGTGGGGGGAGTAGAAATAGAAAATAATCTATCCATCACCACTTAAATGAGATCCTTTGAGAAAAACTCATAAGAATATCATAATCAAATTCCAAAACCCCCAGGTCAAGAAAAAAATATTAAAAGCATCAAAATTATAACAATTTAAATATGGTGGAGCCACAATTCGAATTGCACATGACCTAACAACAGTGACGTTAAAGGACCACAGTTCTTGAAACACAATATATTGAAGAGCAAAAGAAGTGGGGCTCTGGTCAAAAATATCATACCCTACAAAATTAAATATTATCTTGAATGAAAAAAAATGGACATTTGATAAATTCTCAGAGTTTCAAGACTTTGTTTTAAAAAAATCCTGAACTTAGTAGAAGTTACTATGTACAAGAACCAAGAGAAATATAAGGCATATAACAAAGACTGATTATAAGGGATTCACAGGAACAGACTGTTTACTTTTTATATATTTAAAATGGATGTTGGGGACAGAGTCAAGATGGTGGAGTAGAAACATCCCTTCCATGCTGCTCCTGCTTTCACGTCCTCCAATAAATGTAAAAAAATGACTCTAAGCAAACTTTAGAGCTACAGAACCCATAAAGTGACAGAGAGAAACAAATCTCCTGATTACGGAAGCCCAGCAGGCTGTCAGGAAGGGTCCATTGCAGCATGCTGGGAGCCAAGCCCAGACCTGCCTGAGCCTCAGTTTTAGGCCCAGGGTGGCCCCAACCTGTTGTGGCTAGAGCAGCCTTCATGAGAGTAAATCGCCAGCAGCTGTAATGGTTCCCAGACTTCTCAATTCATAAATGCCAAAGACAAAGTAAAAGGTCAGTCTGGAACATTGTTGGCACAAGGGGAGATACAAGAGCACAATTTGGCTGCTACCCCCTAAGCGAGAAGTGGAGGAGGTGTGGTGGCTGCAGCTGCTGCCGCATGGCTGGTTCAGAGCACCTGGACTGCAGAATGTAGAGGGGCCAAGGAACCATTCAGAGGGTAATTGCTCTTGCTTTGACCTGCTTGGATCTGGATTGCAGTCTTGGGTGGAAGTCCTTGGGTGAGTGACCAGTGAGCCAGAGTGTGTGGGGGCTGTAGAGAGGGCATCCATCTAATAGCTCCGGCAGATGGAAAAGCCCTAGTGATTTGGGACATAGATCTATCCATTCTAGAAACAAAGTTCTGTTGTGACAAAGAGCTCAAAAGTCAAATAATTGGCTGCCAATCTGAGCAAGTAATGGAAGCACAAACAAATGATAGAATCCTTTTTTGGAGACAAAAAAGATCAAGGCATGAAGTAGGGAGGAAGACAGCAAAGTCAGAACTCCTGCATCAAAAGCTTCCAAGAAAAATATGAACTGCTTACAGGCTATGGAGGAGCTCCAGAAGGATTTTGAAAATCAAGTAAGAGAAATGGAGGAAAAATTGGGAAGAGAAATGAAAATGATGCAAGAAAATCATGAAAAGTGAGTCAACAGCCTGCTAAAGGAGACTCAAAAATACACTGAAGAAAATAACACTTTAAAAAATAGACAAAATCAAATAGCAAAAGAGGTTCAAAAAGCCAATGAGGCGAAGAATGTCTTAAAAAGCTGAATTGCCCAAATAGAAAAGAAATTTCAAAAACCTCACTGAAGAGAATAATTGGAACAAAATAAGAACAAAAATGTGCACAGTAGAAAAAAAAAAGAAAACTCACAAAGAAGCAAAGAAAGCAAATTCTCAACACTAGTATTATTTATCATATAGACTTTCTTGAAATGAAAATCTATTGTTACATATTTTGAATTCTCTCTTATGTTCTGCTATGCACATGGCATGCTTTTTTCTTTCTAATTTTGTATGTAAGTTTCAGTATTTAAGTTTATGATATGTTTTTGTTTCTTTTCTCTATTCTGTATTTGTATACTGTCATTTGAGTCTAAAATAACATAGAAAAATTTTTAAAAGAATGTAATAAAATGTTTCCATGTTCTAAGAAACAAAGAAATCGAAGAGTATAGAGAAACATATAAAGCCTTACATGAACTAATATCATGTGAAGTAAGCAAAATCAGGAAAACAGTATACACAATGGCTATAACAAGGGAAAGGACAGTAAGAACAGCAAAAATGAAACTGTATTTTTTTGAATATCTAAAAGCCAAGCTTTGTCCCAATGAAGATCAAAGTGAATTTAACTTGAACATGAGCTCTGAAGTTGGAAGATATTTGTCCAATGACTCTCTCTTATAAAACTACCTGGGTAATCTTGGACAGAATATTTAGCCAGTCCAGGTCTTAGTTTCCCTATTGGCTACATAAGGGTACTTGACTATGAGGCCTTTGAGACCTGTTGCAGCTCTAGTTCTATGATTCTAAGACCCTACAGCCTCTTGCTTTTTGAAAAGATAAAGATTATAGGTGCAGATAAAATGCATATAATATTGGACTTAGTTGACTGACCTGTTAGTGATATTTTCTTTTTTGTTCATTATTACAAGAGATGGCTCTCTGCAGGTGAAGGAAAAGGAGGAGGAAGGAAATATATAAATATGCTTATAGTTGCATACACATGCATATTTAGGCTAGTTGGTGGTACAGTGAATAGAACAGAGGGTGTGGAGTCAAAAGGCATTTACTAGCTGTGTGACCCTAAGCAAGCCCCTTAACCTCTTTACTTCAGTTTCCTCATCTGCAAAAC
Organism: Pseudochirops corinnae; assembly: GCA_028646515.1. NCBI lineage: Eukaryota > Metazoa > Chordata > Mammalia > Diprotodontia > Pseudocheiridae > Pseudochirops > Pseudochirops corinnae. Next base: position 10,193 of record JAQQSV010010842.1, on the reverse strand, counting down.
AGAGATGATAGCAGCACCTAACTTGCAGGATTGTAGTGAGAATCAAATAAGATAATAATTGCAAAACCCTTGGTACAGTGACTGGCACTCTATTTGAAGATTAGCAATTATTATTAATATCATTATCACATATCATGCATATGTCTATTATGAGCATAGAGTATATATCCATATATGCATATACATGTATTTACTATGTATGTAGATATGGGTTCATGTGTGTATATATATATTTATGTTTGTGTCTATATATGTGTATATATATTCTTGCCAACATACGTGTTTACATATGTGTGTATATACACATGCACACACATAAACATATATAGTCACACGAGAATATTACTTTCGGTGAGCTGTACCTGTGCTAGTTTCTGCAGAATTTACACATGGTACTCAAGACACAGTCTTTGTCCTCATAAAGTTTATAGTCAAGTAGAAGGATAAGGTATAAATACACATAACAATAATATAGCACTATATTTTAAATATATTTGAAACATGTAAAATAAAATATTTTATGAGGTCTGAAGAAGATGTCTGTCCTGACAGAGGTATCAGGAAAGGATTTCTTTTAGGGGTGTTATCTCATCTGAACTTTAAGAGGTCAGTAGGAATTCATTAGGTCAAGAAAGGAATGGAGGAAATTTCATGAAGAAGAAATAGTATAAGCAAAAGCATGGATGTAGAAAAGCACAGGATACGTTCTCTCGGTGCAGAGTTAGAACATTTTAACTAGCCACAGAGTTCTTGGAGGGCAGTAATATGAAATAAGAGTTGAAAGACAATGTAATGCCAGCTTAGGGAAGGCCTTGAATACTAGGGGAAAGAGTTTGAAGCCTAAGTACATGGATAAGGTTGTACAAGATACAATGATCCATAAATAGCAAATACAAAGTAATTTCAGGGGTATTAACTGATGACTTGGAGATCAGCGAGCTAGTTAGCTTGATAATCCTACAGTATCAGATGTTTTGAGGGTTTGTTTTTTGTTATTAACTCACTTTTCTAACTCTGAATCTCAAATTCTATGAATATTAATCAGAAGACAAGAGGATGTAAAATTAGGACAATATGTGAGAATTCTTCAGTGAAAAATATCCACAGGATACCATCTAATTCACATTTGAACCGTTTCAATTCACAATTGAGTTGAGAATAATATAAATACACACTGCCTTTCTACAACTTTCCAGTTGTACTTTAACTCTATTAGCCTATTTGATAAACTCATTAAATTGGATTAATTGATTGGAATGGGTGAAATGAGTACAAAATCACATATTAAGTACTTACTATCTGAGGAGCACTGTTTTAGGTAACTAACAAAACAGGGAATTCAACCATGGTAGAGTTCAGAGATTTGATAGCCAAAACTTGGCTTGGATTTTGGTTCTATGTCATATTACCTGTGTGTCCTGGGATAAGCTGGGTCTTAGTTTCTGTGAAATGAAGAAGGTAGACTCTATGACCCATAAGGTCCTTTCCTGAACTAAATCCCTCATCCTATAATTCTAACTCCATTTCTAGTACTCTTTCACATCTATTATCCTGCGGGATGAAGGTGAGGGTCTTCTTTTGGGGATTCATTAATCCCCACAACCTATCAGCTCTCACCTCAGAAATTTGAGGAAGCAGATTTACACAGAGAAAATGGAATGTGACCTTAGAAAGAGACAGTAGACCCTTTTAAAATGTTCTATCTCTACTGAGATTCATTTATAGGAGATATATGCAGATGTCTTTCACCTCGGGCCTTTCTACTAGTCCATGAGACAATTTCTGCCACATCCAACTCATCTAATGATAATAATGCATGATCTCGCAATGCTTAGGGCTTACTAAACACTTGTCTCACAAGAAGCCTTATGAAGTGGTAGTGTGAACATAGAGAGGCAGCGGGCAATGACCAATAAAGTTAGGGATTTCAAGTCAGAAAGGTCTCAGTTTGAAAGTTCACCTCTGACATGAGTGATATGATCTTTGGGTAAGTAAATCAAGATTTCTGAACTTTAGTTGCTTCTTCATTTGTAAAATGAAGATAACGATCTATAGAGTACCTATGTATGTTCATTGAAAGTACTTGTCACCTTCAAGGACAATGTTCAAGGCAAAATTCAAATGAAAGAAATGAATTACCTATAGATGGTGAAGTCTTTCAGATGTTGCTTCTGTTTGTGGATGACATTCTGGCTGTGTTGAGTGCCAGAATCTTGCAGAATTTTGCAAAGGAGGTCTATAGTCATTCACGGGTTTTGATTCTTTACCAAAACTTGGAGAAAAATGAATGAAAAATGCTTATTGCTAGTCTATGATATAGAGTCTGATGGGTGTTGTATGTTGGGGAAAACTTTAGATATTTAACAGGAGATATCCCATGTAGCATGCTCAAGGCTGTCCTTCCACATTACTGTAGACCACACGGGAGCTTTGGGGCCTGATGCTAGTCATTTGGTGTCCTAATGCTGGTAGGACTTGCTGTTTTTGGTACAATGTAGAAGGTTTATTCTCTCTCTATTCCATTAGAGTATAGGGATGGTAACAGTGAATGTGAGGACAATAATCAGTTTAAAATCTTTTACAAAGTCTCTAAATCTGACTCTTGTGTGTATGATAAACAAGACAGTAGGGCTCTAGAGAACCCAAGAAAGAGAGTGAGAGAATGGGAGGTAATCTTATATAATCTTAATATCTCTCCCCATGTATTGCAGTTAGGCAAAGTGGCATTTGATCCCCAGGTTGGTTTTCCAGTGCTCAATAGGTTCCAACACCATTCTTGGATTAGACAAATCTAATCTTGGAGGTGACCTTTACAGTTTGAGAGATTCAAAGTCCTTAGGTTCCAACATATTGAAGCTGGCTGGTAGCAAGAGAAGCTTCTTCATTGAAAAGGATTACTACTGACAAGAGGTTTCACCAAGTCTGGGTAGTTTAACAGCAAATATGTACAGGAAGATGTCATTCAACAATATTTATTTAAAAAAAAAAACTTGATAAATTCCAAGCACCGTATAAAGAAAGTTTAAAACACTGTCTCCGCCTGTAAGGAACTCACATTATAATGGGGAGAGAGCATGCAAATGATTATATACATGTGAAATATTCACAGAGAAAATGGAAAGTAATGTCAGAAGGAAAGTTTAAGCGGCAGGGTCATCAGGAAAGACTCCAAGAGAAAATAAGATTTTATTTCAGTCTTTTTCCCCCCAAGTCACTTTTTAACAACTCAAGACACAAGGAACATTTTTAAAAGTCATCTTTTATGAGCCTGAAGGCTCTGTATAGTTCTTTCTTATGTAATAAACCAACATTCTTGAAATTTCTATAGCATTTTTTACTGTGATCAACATGCTTATCCACAGGTTGTATTAATAATGTAACAAAAGGATTCACGATAATGGTAAAATATTATACTCCATTTGGGTAATTGTTAAAATCATTTAATAGAATAAGTCTGCTACCTTCAGGTAAATACATGTGTCTAAAATGTTCCTGATGCTTTACACCAAGTATGAAATCATGAAGCAGATTTTAAAAAATTGTCCATACAAAGAAATTTGTCCACCTCCAAAAGCACATGACTTTTCATTTCCAAAGGTTTTATGCAAGAATGTATGTTCTATACAATTAATACTTTTCTTTAATAGGGTAAGTAGGGAATAGGGAAGGATCACATTTGATTCAGTTGACCATAATAGGCTTTGACAATACCAAAATGGACTGGTGTTTCATAAAATATAAAATTCTTTGGGAAGAGAGCATGGACCAGGTATTATGGATGGACATCTAAAAAAATTCAGAACACCATTCTCTACCTCCAAGGTCAGTTACTTTTTTACCAAAGATATTTAACATTCTGATGACACATATAAATAGCATTAAGTTTACATTTGCCCCCAAAATACAATTATAATTTCCTTTTAAAATTTCATTTTTGGGGTGCCTAGGGGGCACAGTGAATAGTGCACCAGGCCCTGGAGTCAGGAGGAGCTAAGTTCAAATTCAGCCTCAAACACTTAACACTTACTAGTCGTGTGACCTTGGGCAAGTCACTTATCACCAATTGCCCTGCCTTCCCCCCTCCAAAAAGACAAAAAAATCATTTTTTATTCCTTCAATGAACAATAAACAAGAAATAAGGAAAATATTCCCATATCAGTTCACTAAAAATTTCTCACACAGGGACCCATTTTAATTTAAATACCTCTTAGGATCAGAAATAGCAAGTGCAAATGACTATTTTTACTGGGCTTTGATATCCCAAGAACATGGATAATCCTTCCCTGCCCTGTAGCCAAATGTATCTCATTCTTTCCTTCTTCCTTTCACTTACAGATGTTTGGATGCCTTGTAAGATAGGATTGCTGGTTTTTTTTTTCTTTCTAGATCTCAAGAGTTCATAGGTGTAGAGAACATCTGTTACAGAAACTCCATCACTATAGATCAGCAATTTTTATATGATTTAGAATTTCTCCAAGATTTTTCTTCTTTCTCTTCAATGTTTAAGTAAGTGGTCTGCTACACTTAATATTTTTGTGATGCTTCATTTCTTCCAAAGAAGCTTACACTTTGTCATTTCCTTGTCTAGCTCTCAGTAACAAACCCCTTCCCTCAATTTTCTGCAACCCATTTACAATAGAACTTCTTTAACATGCTCAGTTCAGCAAGCTAGGGCAGCCTCACAAAAGCTTTATTCCCTTTGGCAAAATGGTGTCCCCTTTTCCCTCACTTTTAGTCACCAAAACATCACTTTAACATCACATTTCTTTTTTTTTTTTTAATTTGAACTTGGATAACTTTATTTTTTTTTTTTGCTTTTTGCTTGTTGGAGGGCGGAGGGCAGGGTAATTGGGGTTAAGTGACTTGCCCAAGGTCACACGGTTAGTGTTAAGTATCTGAGGCCAGATTTAGACTCAGGTCCTCCTGACTCTAGGGCCAGTGCTCTATTCGTTGTGCCATCTAGCCGCTCCAAGGTGCTCATTTCTTAAGAGTATAAAGCTAGAGGGTATCATAGAACAAGATTTGATGCTACTGAAGAGAACATACATTTATAACTTTTTAAAAGAAAATTTTTATAGGCAGGTCATAGCAAGGTTTAAGACAGTGTTCAGTCTGGAATATCCCAATATGTACCAGATGCTAGGCTTTAATTTTCAAATGGATTTGCCTATAGTATAGGAACTCAATCAGCCCAAACCCTCTCTGAAAAAGTCTTCACTCATGATGTCAAACAATGGTATTTCACAATGCTCAAGAAAGTAAATAAATCAAAGATTTGAAAGGGTAGAGGAGGAGAAATGAAGAAAGACCACAGATGTAAGTGCAAGGAAGGAATTAAAGGGCAAATTAAACTTACTCTAAAATGACTTTCCCTTAGAAATCATCTAATCCAGCATATATTTGAAAAGGGATTCCAAGAAGATCAAACAGTCTCCAATTTAAAGACCTCTAATGGTAGGGAATTCACAATATCCTAAGATAACCCATTACTTTTAGATAGCCAACTGTTAAACATTTTTTCTTCACAAATTATTTTTAAACTAAAAACTAGACCAAGGAAAGCATTTTGGAATATGTAATATTTATGAATGCTAAGACAAAGAGGTATGGAAAACACAGCATAACTATGTGGCTTTCATGATGAGGAAAACAATCATAGGGCTGAAAAGAACTGAGATTACTTAATACAAATCTCTCATTTTACAGGGGTTCTGTGATAAAGGGATCTATCTTACATCAATCGCAGATGTTAGTGGCAGAACAGAACTAGAACACAAGTTTCTTGATTGTTACTAGTTCAGAGCTCTTTCTAATAATTATGAATTGCAAGGTAAATATCCAGGATTTTATAGCTTATTTTAAATAAACTAGTTTTCAAGGATACTTTGTTGATGTTGTTGATAGCTATTGTCCTATACGCCAAAAATATCTCCTAAATGTATCCATGATTATCTTTATGAATAGGAAATACTTGGCATCCAGAGACTTCACAGCTTGCTAACCTTGGTAAATTTAAAAAAAAAAAAGGTATCAGTTTCTTGAATATACTGTAAAATTTACTAGGATAAACCAAATCAACCCATTAACTCTCTAACATGGAGCACAGAATTCTTTTTATTGCCTTAACTTTTGTTTTTAAAAAATGAGTACTAGGTATTTTAACATGTGGTGTTATATTATTTGTTTGTCTTACAACTGCCTATTTTAGCAATGAATGAAATTAGTGCTATTTAGATAATTCATGGCATATTTATAAATTGAAAAATAATTGTCAAAATACACTTCTCACTAAAAAAATAAATAAAATACAAGCATATCTACATGCACAAAGTTAGAATAAAGTCTGGTAGATTTCAATTTAATAAATACATAGTCCATAACAAGCATTTTTGTCCCTCTCCCAATTGCTGCTCATCTTCTGGGCTAAGACCTATATAATTTTTTTTTAAGATTTCATTATGTTTACATCTTTCTCATTACACATCATCTTAGGCCAAGTTCTGTACACTCACAATTCTCTGACTAATTGCCAGCAGCTTAGTCAGAAGCATTTGGAACACTGGTGATGAAAGAGTTTGCAGTAAAATTTGTAACAGCTGCTGTGGCTACCCACAAACAACAATGGTATTTGTCAAGTGGTCAACACCCTTTTCATATTCACTTTGGGTAGTAATTCATTGCCAAGCTGCAATTCTTCCAGAAAACTTTCCAAACAGCTTCCTCATCTTTAAGGTCAGGTAACTTGGAACTTGAAAAGTCCAGTTCTCTCTTTAGCAAGCTTCTGTTTCCTTCTTTCTTACAACCTGTTATTGAAGTTAGGGCCACTCAGCCTCTTGTTTCCAACTGCTGCTCAGGACGGAGATACCAGCAGTGGCAATGTCCACTGCTGCTCCCCAAGCCAGGAGAGGGCTGAGTCAGTCTCACCTCAGACTTGATGGAAGTTAGGAACTAATCCTAAGTATGTTTGTCCAAGAGAGCAGTCAGAGAATCACAGGAGTATAAACTTACTTAATATTGAACCTGTCTTTCTTACTAACTCCAAGCTGAGTGGCCTAGCAGTATGTCATGTTGTCTCTCAGGTAGTGAGAAGGTCTACATAATAGTCTCCCAGACTGTAGCAGTAGTTATAACTTAAGTTACTGAATTCTGTTTTAAGTGGTTCTGTTAATATGTCTTTTGATTTTATCATTACTTTTGTGGTTAAATTACCTATCTAATAGATGATTCATTCTGCACATTAAGTGCTTCTGGGGGAGAATCCTACATGTTAGTCATAAGGTTAAATGAACTAATGAGTACAGTAGGAAGCAGTCTACCTCCTGTAATTAGAGGCCAAGCTCCCCCAAGACTTAACCTAGTAAAAGTGCATGACAAGGTATAGAACAAGGAGTGGGAAAGATACTCCAACTACTTTGGACTCAGCAGAGGATGATCAAAATTAGATTTGGTCCTCAGTACATATGTATGGGGCAGACACCGATGACAGACAAACTAGATACAAAAATGAATAGGAGGAGGAAAGCAGGTAGAATTGTATTTAGGAAATTAAACAGTTTTTTAAATGATCCTAGCCTTTTACTGAAACAAAGGGCTGTCTTTTAATTTCAATATTCTTGTGGTGAAGTTGTGTGGCTATAAGCCATATAATACAATGGTCTGAAAAATAATTAAAGTTAAATGTCACCCAAATGGAAATTGAGTGGGGCACAGTGGTAGTAATAGATGGCCAACCAAGAATTTCATATAAGCGGCATAAATCAGAGACATGTGTGACAGGAAAATCAGGTCAACTTCCCATGTGGCAAGAGTGAGATAAATGATGTAAAGCTCACATGCTCCACCATTACCAACCAGAATGTCAAGAGATCTAGAAGTAGGCTCCTAGAATGTTGGTTAGAACACCTGTGGATGATTTATGGGTTGCCATGGGAAACCATGTCACATAAGATGAAAGGGAGTGGATGAGTTGAGATCTATGTTATTCCAGGAAATATACACATGGAAGAAATTGTAAGTCCTTCAAAATATAAAAGGGGAATCACCTGACCCAAATGGAATAATGTCTATAAAGTGGTATCTTAAATTCTATATAATTGAGCTATTATCATAATGCTCTTTTTGCAGATAAAGAAACTGAGGCTCAGAGAGGTAAAAATGAAAATTTCTTACTTCAAAACCAGGACTTGTTCCACTATGCCTGTCTCATTTAGTAGGATGTCCCTCCTCCTCTCCCGATTTCTTTTTCATACACACACACACACACACACACACACACACACACGCACACACACACACACACGCACACACACACACACACGCACACACACACAAACACATGTAGGTATATATACAGAGAAAGAGTAACAAAACATGTGAGATTTGTATCTTACTGATTAACTCAACTCTTAATTTAACTCTTATGGATAATTATTTGTGAGTCAAATTGGATGCCCTTCATTACAGAAAATCCAAGATCAAAGATTTTATTTAAGGTTATTTATTGTTTTTTTTTTCATAATTCTCTTTTGTTTATTTTTAGTTTACATCATTCATTTCCATGAGATTTAGAGTTACAAATTTTTTCCAAGTCTTTCCCCTACTCACCCCACTCAAAACAGAAATCCCGCTATATACCCCCTCCCCCAATTTGTTCTCTCCTATGTCCTTCCCCATCACCCCACTGACTTTCTGGTAGGGCCAGATGGATCTCCCTACCCCAGTGCCTGTATATCTTAATTTCCAGTTGCATATAATTAATAATAATAATTATTATACATATATATTTATTTTTTTAACATTTGATTTTAAAACTTTAAATTCTAGATTCTTTCCCCTCCTCCCTCATCACCCACCCCCACTGGAAAGACAAGCATTTCAATACAGGCTGTACATGTGTAGTTACACAGAACATCTCCACAATGGACATATTGTGAAAGACTAACTATATTTACCTCCTTCCTATCCGACCCCCACCCTTCTTCTATTCTCTGCTTTGTCCCTGTCCCTTGGCAAAAGTGTGTGCTTCTAACAACCCCCCCCCACCCTCCTCTCTGTCATCCCCCCTCTCATACCCATCCCTCCTACTCTTCTGTAGGGCAAGATACCCAATTTAGAGTGTATGTCATTCCCTCCCTAAGCCAAATTCAATGAGAGTAAGGTTGACACATTCCCTTTTTCCTTCCTATTCTTCCCCTCCATTGTAACAGTTATCCCTTGCCTCTTCTATATGAGATGATTAACCCCATTCTGTCTCTCCTTGACTCCTCTCATTCTATTACTCTCTCACCTCTCAATTTCACCTTTTAAAATATCGTCCCTTCCTATTCAATTAATCCTGTGCCCTCTATCTATATACTTGTTCTCATATATATACACACTCATATATGTATTCATATGAATATATACCCTCCTATATAGACATATGTGTATGTATACATACATATATATATATATATTTATGCACACACACACACACACACACACACACACATACATATTCCCTTCACCTATCCTCATACTGAGAAAAGTTTCATAAGTTACAATTATCATTTTCCCATATTGGTGTGTAAACAGTTAAACTTTGATAAGTCCCTTAAGATTTCTTTTCCGTGTTTACTTTCTCATGCTTCTTGTATTTGAATGTCAAATTTTCTGTTCAGTTCTGGTTTTTTCATCAAGAATGCTTGAAAGTCCTCCACCTCATTGAATGACCATATTGTCCCCTGAAACATTATACTCAGTTTTGCTAGGTAGGTGATTCTAGTTTTAGTTTTAATCCTAGCTCCCTTGATCTCCAGAATACCATATTCCAGTCCCTTCGATCCCTTAATGTAGAAGCTGCTAGATTCTGGGTTATCCCAATGGTATTTCTGCAGTATTCAAATTGTTTCTTCTTGGCAGATTGTAATATTTTCTCCTTGATCTGGGGACTCCAGAAGCTGGCTATAATATTCCTAGGAGTTTTCTTTTGAGGATCTTTTTCAAGAGATGATCAGTGAATTCTTTCAAGTTCTATTTTGCCCTTTGGTTCTAAAATATCAGGGCAATTTTCCTTGAGAATTTCTTGAAGGATACTTTCTAGGTTCTTTTTCTGATCATGGTTTTCAGGTAGTCCAATAATTTTAAAATTGTCTCTCCTGGATCTATTTTCCAAGTCAGTGGTTTTTTCAAGGAGATATTTCACATTGCCTTCT
>JAQQSV010010841.1:0-13162 GCA_028646515.1 Pseudochirops corinnae | reverse complement strand
CCTCCATCATCCCACCTCTCATCCCCATTCCCCCTACTCTCCTGTGTGGCAAGATACCAGTTTAGAGTTTATGTCATTCCTTCCCTAAGCCAAATTCAATGAGAGTAAGGTTAACCCTTTCCCTTTTGCCTTCCTCTTCTTCCCCTCCATTGTAACAGTTATCCCTTGACTCTTCTATATGGGATGATTAACCCCATTCTGTCTCTCCCTGTCTCCTCTCATTCTAATCCTCTCCCACCTCAGAATTTCACCTTTTAGAGTATCATCCCTTCCTATTCAATTGATCCTGCATCCTCTGTGTACTCATATATATACATACTCAGATATGTGTTTTTATGCATATATAAACCCTCCTATATAGACATAAGTGTATGTATACATATATATATATATATATATACATTAGTATTCCCTTCACCTGTCCTCATACTAAGAAATGTTCCATAAGTTACAATTATCATTTTTCCATGTTGGCATGTAAATAGTTCAACTTTGATAAGGCAAGATGATATAATGAAATTGGCACTAGCTCTGAAGTTAGAAAACCTTGGTTCAAATCAGTTGTGGGACCTGGGATAAGTTGCTCTCCCTTTCTGGGCTTCAATTTCTTCATCCCTAAAATAAAAGGCTTAGACTCAATTAATTCTATGAATAATGCTAATTCTAAATCCTATTTTAAAAAAAAAACCTGGCCTTGCCCTCAATGAGCTTACCTTCTAATAAAAAGAGACAAAACACGGAGGGTGGTAAAGTACCTTCTGGTCTAGAAAGTTACAGGGCTGATGAGAAGAGCTACAGGGGGCTAGACTGGCACACCACCTTCCAAGAACAGTGACCCTATTGATTTCATGTAGGGTGGGGACCCAAATGGCAGAAATGAACTGATCTGAGTTCAACCTTCTGTAGGTCCTTAGATTAACTCCCCCTCAGGGGCTTCTCTCTCTTGAGCTCAGTCTTTCATGACTAACTTTCTTTTCAACATCTTCAGTTGAATGTCTCATAGGTATCTCAAACTCTAAAAATAGAACTTTCATCTTTCCCCCATACCCTACGGTATCCCCAAGTTTCCTGCTTAGGTCAAGAACAGCAGCACCCTTGCAGCCGCTTAGCTTCGGGGTCATCCTCCTCTCCTCACTCCCACTTCACACATCTCATCCATCGTCACACATTGGTGTGGTTTTTCATCATGTTTTCAACCCATTCACACCGTGTCTTGTCTGTAATTGCTTCTCTCCACTTTTACAGCTTCCCCATTCATGGAAGCTCCCATGACTTGATGCCGAGGCTACTGTAATTGCCTTCTGCTTGTTCTCTCTGGCTCAAATCTCTCCCCACTCAAACATACTCCCAACTCAGGTGCCCAAGTGAAGACCTGACCTTATCATCCCCACCTGCTTGGTAATGCCCCATCCTCCCACCTCCAGAACTATCAAATCCTGTTTACTATTAAAATCTCTTCCCAGCCCACCCCCTAACCTTCGCACTCTTCTTTTATTTTGCTCTCCCCTCCCCACTAGACTCACACTCTCCTATCCAGCACTCCTGGCTTTCTTGCTCTTTCTTGCTATTCCTGGCATAGGACACTCCATCTCCTGACTCGGCATGTTTACATTGACTCTTCTCTAAACCTGTAAGGCTCTTGCTCCTCACTTCTGCCTCCAGGTTTCCTGGCTTCCTTCAAATTGGGGCACAAATTCCACACTCTGGAAGAGCCTTTCCTGGCCCCTCAAACTCGCCTCAGCTTCTACCACCTTCCCTCTGACGTAATCTTCCACCTTCATGGTCCGTATTCTGGATGTGCATAGTTATGGTCATCCCTTGACTCACTTCTTAGAGGCCTATTCACAGAATGGCCATTACCTCTAAGTGAGTACCTGAAAAGACCTTAATCTAAAAGGACCAGGGTCTCCCATTGCATCCTGGGCCATCTCCAGTTGTCCTGATGAATATCTGGCCACTGAACCCAGATGGCTCTGGAGGAGAAGGTGAGCCTGGTGACCTTGCACAGCCCTCCCTCACTCAAATCTGAGTCAACTGCAAGACATGTCATCACCTCCCTGATGCCATGGTCCTCTTTGAGAATGAAGAACAAACACAAACACAAACACAAACAAACATGGTTATTTACATGATTTACGTGCCCTTAGATTCAGAGTTTCTTGAGCATGTGGACTAAGTTTTTGCTTTGCTTTGTTTCTCAAGCACTAAGCACAGTGGTTGCCTCTGGGGAAGGCCTTACTAAATGCTTGCTGACCAAGAGTGCTTTTAGACCTCTGCTAAATAATGTGTCTCTCCAGGTTCAGCTAAAATCCTCCTGATACTCCAAACACTGAGGCTTCTCCACAAAATCATCCCCCTTCTGCTCCTCTTTGCATTAACAAGAGTTCTCTTTTCTCTTTGCATCTTCTTCCCCAAACTCAGTTCACTCATCTGAGCATGGAGCTCACTGGTCCAGCACATCTCTGAAGTCTCACCACTATTTTCCTAACTGTCAATCAGCCCATTCATTAGCATTTCTAAAATCCACTTTGACATTTGATAACTTGTCACCAGTAAAGGGAGTTTATAAAACCATCTCCAATAAGTTAGGGGAGGAAGATTCTTCCCAGTCCTGCAAAGAACAACAGGGCTAGGGAGGGCTTTGTCTGTTCTCCCCTCCCATGCACAGGGATTTCAGGCCCAGATTTGCAGACACAGGCAGTCACATTTTGGAAGGGGCAGGAAAGGTTGTGGGCATCTTAACATTTCCATAGGCCAGACAGTGTCCTCATTAAATCATACAACCTCTCCATTTCCTTCCTGCCTAGCACTTTCTGCACACAAGAAGTCCTTACTAGGAGCCAACTGAAAGATGCAATGCATAGACACTTGGGCCTGATGTCAGGAAGACCTGATCTCTAATCCTACCTCAGGTTTTACTAGCTGTGTGAGCCCGGGCGAGTCAAATAACCTCTGTCTGCCTCAGTTTCTAGATTTATATGATAAGGACAATAAAGCACCCACACATCACAGTTATTGTGAGGATCAGATGAGGTGATGTGGAAAATGTTTTGAAAACTTTAAAGAGCTATATCAATGATAACTATGAATCATAATTTCTGAGTTTAGTTGAATTTCCACAACACTTGGCCATATGATGGCCATGAGACCTCTGAAAATCCCTGATCTCCTAAATTAACTGACAGAGCTGGGGAGCACTCTAGCGGCTGGAGAGGAAAGGGGGGATGCAGCTGATGGAGAGCTGTCTTGGGTGTGGTTTCTGGCATTCGGTTGTCCTGGTACAGTGCAGAGTAGAGTTTCAAATTTGAGAAGCAAAGATTTAGGGATGGATAAGACATTGGATATCAAAGAGCCCAATCCCCTTATTTGAAATGTTAGAAAACTAAGGATCAGAGAGGGGACAGGGCTTGTCCAAGGTTACACAGGGAGCATCATAGGGTCATAAAAGGATTGAAGAGGTCCAGCCCCCTCATTTTACGGATTAGGAAACTAGGCCCAGAAAGGTGAAGTGACTTGCCCATGACCATACAGGTAATAAGGGGCAGAGGCCAGATTCAAATTCAGGTCCCATGAAAGTCTTCTTTTGTTCTGTCTTAATAGCCCTCTTCAGGGCTTCTTCCTATTTTATCTTCTATCTTCCTATCCTATATCTTCAACCTCTCCTCATATGACATCCTTATCCTGGTGACCCTCCTCTGAAAGTTCCCACAATCATTAGTGCTATTTGAACACAGTATTTCAGCTGAGCAGGGCAGGGCCCAAGCTCTTCTTCCTCTGAGAATGGAAAACCCTCAGTTGACAAATTTCTCATTGGCATGTAACATATTCTACCTGGATCATTGTGATTTCCATATTTATCACATCCTAATTCTGCTGTAATCTCCCAGAGAGCAAAGACCCTACATGTCCTCTTTGTAGTCCCTCAAGGCACTTAGGACAGTGCTTTGCAATTAATAATTTGCCAGTGTTGTATTCACAGTGCCCACAGTGGCTATCAATATGCTGGTATAATTGTGAATCACAAAATGTAACAGGATCTCCACATGGAGGACAGAACCAAAGCATTTATTCAAATACAGAAAACTGAATCCCCAAATCAGAAAGCCAAATTCATCATAATGACCATGAAGTTGATACATATAACCAATGCAGCGAACACCGACATCCCCAAGTCTTCCCAAACCTTCCCTCCATCAGGCCTTTAAAACAAAATAGGCTCCCTTAAGCAAGAATACCCCTCTCTCACTCACTCTAGCTGTTCAGCCTCCCTGCTCCCAGCAGTTCTGGCTCTCTCTCAGCTTGTGTGCTCAGCTGTTTATTCTGGTCATTAGCTCCTCCCTGTTCCACCCCTTCCTGTTGCATCATCAAGTTTCTCCTGCTGTGGGTTTCATAAGTTCTGTTTCTTAACAAAGACTTTATATAATCAAGGGCAAGGCTCAACTGAAATAAGGTGCTAAGCAATTGTTCGCTTGCCATTATAAGGAGCAGGGAAGATCTTCAAATCCCCATTACCATTACAATAGGTACTCAGTAAATATTTATTGAAGGAATGAATCCATGAATGTGAAAATCTTCCCAGATAAAGACAGAAAATAATATGTTACTTATCAGTAAAATCATTCTGTTTTACTGTGGAAAAGTAAGCACAAAATCCTGTCATGGGGAAGGAAATGGAACACACTCCACTGACTTACTTGTTCCTCCTGTGCCCCCCCCAAGAAAAAAAAAAGCTTTATAGCTGAGATTACTTTGGAAGCACAAGCAAGTAACCATCTTCATCTGCTATCATTTTTTCCTCAAGTCTGCTTAGAATTTCATGTTCTCCCTATTGCTCGAAACTCTAACAATGACTAGCATTTTATAGCATTTTGAGGTTTGCAAAGTACTTGACATATGCTTTTTAGTTTAATCCTCACAACAATCCTGGCAGTTAGATATCATTATTATTTTCATTTTACAGATGTGGAAACTGATGCCAAAAAGGCTGAGTAACTTACCTAAGGTCACACAGCTAATAAGTACCTTAGCTAGGATTACAAACAGAGGTCCACCTCACCCCAAGTGGGGAGCTGTATCCACTCCATCACCTGACTGCAGTTTATAATGAAGCCTAAATGGGATAATTATATTCAAGTCAAGTCAAGATATGCTTATTAAATGTACCACTTACTCTGCGAGGTGCCAGGAACACAAATACAGAAATGAAACCATCCTAACTCATATTCTTCTGGGAGAAGACAACAGTTTTTGACTCTGGAATTCCTCCCCTCTCCTTGTCTTTAGGCATCTTCTCCCTTTTCAAAAGCCCACTCTAGATTACCCACAATCCTCCTCCTCTGTAACTGTTCTCATACTACTGAATATTGCAAGAAGGAAGACCACAACCATGCTGACTGAGACCATTACCAATTTATGTTATCCAATCTCAACTGGATTATTTGTAATTTTAAAAACTGTACACATGGTAGGCACTATTGACATTATGTTTGTCTTGGGTGAGTATGGGAGCAGGAATGGTAGGGAGGTCAATTCTATGACTCAATACAGTTCTTTTGGGTTGGGGGTACTTCCCTGAGAAAATGAGAAACCAGAGCGGACAGATTTGTCCATTTCCGATTGCTGGGAGGAACACTTGGTATATTTTGATTGAGATGGATGAGCTGTCAGCCATAGAGAGGAGGTGCAGTGCAGAGTAAAACGCTCAGCCCAGCTTTCAGGGACCAGAAATCAAATGGAGGCTGTTTGCTTGGCTCCTCTGTTGTCATGGCTGCATCCTGCCCTGTAGATCCAGGGTGCTCGAAAGCAATTCTCCATCCCCTCAGGATCCAGTTGAGTCCAAACAGAGAACCAAAGTCTCTCCATGGGGAAGTCTGTGGGATCATTGTGGTTTTAATCAGCCTCACGCAGCAATATTTGGGGGAAAAAATGTGCCCTGAATTATTCTTTTTTAGACCTTCCTTGATGCTCCCTGTAAGTTATTGTAGTATCTTCTAAATGGAAGAAGCTTCACTAGCTTTCCAGAGAGCAATACAAAACCAAAAGAACATTCTGCAGTCAGAGGGCCTCAGTTCAAATCCAAGCTTGGTTTCTTTACTAGCTTTGGGAACTTAGGAGAATCACTCGACCACCTCAGGATGCATTTTCCTCATCTATAAAGTGAGGAGTTAAATTAGATGCTCTCCAAGGCCCCTTCCAGTTCCAGATCTATGAGCCTATGGTGGCCAGTAAATTCCTTCATCATCCTGGGCCTCAGTTTCCTCAGCTGTAAAACAGAGAGGTCAGACTTCATGGACTCTGGGGCTCTTGCCAGTTCTAGAACTATGATTGCTTGAGTTCACACTGTGGTTCTCCCCTCTCTCTCTCCACTGACTGATCGTCCTCATAAAATCCCTTAAGGATGTTTTCTGTGACTGCTCTCAATCTTCTTCTCTCCTTTAAAATATCTTCAAAATCTCAACCATTCTCATGATATTAATAAACATTTTGTTAAGGTCAGTCATAGACTAGAGCTGGAAGGGAACTAGTGCGACCAATTTAGTTTGGAAGTGAGGAAAATCAAGTCCAGAGAAGGTCATGAGATCAGAGGATTAGAGCTTGAAGTACATCAGAGGCCATCTTGTCCTGCTCATTTTTTACAGAAGAGGCAGAGATGAGAAATAACTTAGGATCATAGATTTACAGTTAAAAAGGCTCTCAGAGACCATCTAGTCCAACCTTGCCTTTTACAGATGAGGAAACTAAGGCACAGGAAGATTAAGTGGAAGGTCACACAGGTAAGTTAACGTGAAGACGATTTCATCTCAGTTCTTCTGTCTTAAGAGGTAGTATGTTATCATGAAGGGGGCTCAAGAAAATGTGAGACACTAGCTAAGTCATTGGAAATCTCTGAACCTTAATTCACTCATCTAAAAGAAGACAAGGTTGGACTGGATGACCCCCAAGGGCCCTTCCTTACCCATATCCATGATCTTAGGGTCCTGTGACTTGAGTAGCAATGCCTGTTTCCACAATTAGGCCTTAAATGTGTTTCTTTTCTCAATTCCTCCTGATGGAAATACAATCTTCCAGTTATCCCAAATTGAATCCCAGCTTTCTCCTGTGCTCCCCTCTGTCTCAGTCTTCCAACCTAATCAGAGCTAGAAGGGGCCTTGAGTGCCACCCTCCACATTTTACATATAAGGAAACTGAGGCCTAGAAAGGGTAAGTGAATTTCCTAGGGTCACATAGCTGATGTCAGGCAGGGCTTAAATCAGGTCTTCATGCTTTAGTGACCCTGCCAGCTACCTACCAATCAAATGCCACATCCTCTGGATTGTACTTCCTTAACCTTTCTCTCTTCTGACCCATCTTCTGAATTTATATGTATCCCTGCTTTCATTCAAACCCTTGCTACTTCCATCAAACTCTTAGAAGCACTTCCTAACCAGTTTTCTTGCTTTCTAGGCCCTTTCCTCTTCAATCCATCATCCACCCATTTGCCAAACAAGAGCTCTTACTACACAGATATGATGAGTTAAAGAAAAATCTTCACTGAGTCCCAAATGTTTATAGGACAAAATAGAAACTCCACAGTGTATGGTTTAGAGTTCATTATAATCTGGTTCCAACCTACTTTCCCAGAATTATTCAATATTATTCCCTTTCATTCGTCCAACAGTCAGATGAGCTAGCCTGGGAGCCAATCCTTGATTATTTCCTGCCCCGCTATCATCTCTAGAATTCACAGAGGACAGCTCCCAGACTTCCAATATTCTCCTCCCACATCCCTGATTTCATTTGTCTGTTGTAGGCAATGTAAGGATGCAATTCCATTGCTGCAGGAAACTCTTACCCCCAGTGCAGATCAGCATCAGTTCCATGACTAATAGTCTTAGAGAGTAGACTGAGGCAATGTGAAGTTGCATGGCTTGCCCAGGGTTACACAGCCAGCATGTGTCAGAGACAGAATTCGAATGTGGGAATGCTTGATGCTATCCACTACACCAGGGGCTCTCTCTACACCTCCTCACATCTTGAAATTCTTTTCTTTATTCAATATTCAGGTAAGATGCCACCTCTTCTATGAAGCCCTCCCTGATGTAATCATATCTTTATCCCCCAGCATCTCACACAGCATCCAATACAAAATAGGTACTTAATAGATATTGCATGTTGATTAATTAATTAACATAATGATGCCCCCCCAAAAAAAAACCAACAAGGGAAAGGTATTCTCTCCAACCTTATGTTTTCATTTCTTTTGTTTCTTTCTCTGGTTCTTTTCTTTCTTTCTTCCCTTTTCCCCCCACACTGGATCTCCCTGTCTTGTCCAGGCTATATGTAAGTGCAATAAGCCACTCCTGAGCCTGATTTTCCAGCTGACCAGCACAGGAGATCTCGCCTTCTCCAGTTAGTAATCTGGGCCAAATCATTCCTACCTAGTCATGCTGGTGGGTCCTCCTTCCTGGGAGCTTTCCATATAGATGTCAGATGGTATAATCACCCAATTAGTTCTATGTCATCTCAGAACTCCTGCACTCAAGCAATCCACCCATCTCAGACTCCCAAGTGGCAGGAGGTACAGAAATGTGTTGCCACACCTGCTTCCTTCTTATATTTTCCTAGAGCACTTAGAATCTCTCCTTTGTTTCTTTCAATTGCATCTTGTATCATGATTATCTATATACATACCAGAAAGCCCAAATAGACTGTCAGTTCTTGGAAAGCATGAATTGACTGCCTAATTTCCTTCTTCTTTGTATATCCAGATAAAGCACACACCATTGCAAGAGAACTGTGATTTGGGGAATGGAAAGTTCCCTGCACAATGCAAATCACAGACTATTTATGACTTAGTTTATCAAAGGCTTGGGGTTTAAGGCACAAATAAGTTAAATAATTTTTCCAATGTTAGCCTAAGCAATCATATTACATGTACAGAAACTGGGGTAATAGAAGGCCAAGAGGTCAGAAATCACAAGGAATGCTTGGAAAGCAGCAAATACTTAGGGACATGGAATATTTGATGGGGAGTTCTGTGTGGTGAAACTGTAGGAGTAAATTGTATCCAGACTGTAAAAGGCTTTGCATGCCAGGCTAAGAATTTCAGTTCTTATCAGAACTAGAACACATTTCATCTCCCAAGATTCTCTGAGTGTCCGGTGCTACAGGTGGCTCCCCCGGTACTCAACAAAGGCACAGAATAATGAACCTCAGAGGCTATGTAATCCAATAAGGCACCAGAAGCCAGAAAGAGGAGATGAGTTACTCGAAATTACTCAGCTAGCTTGGTAGAACAGATGAAGCAATAATTCTGGAGTTGGATATTCCAAGTCCAAATCCTAACTTTGTCACTATGTGACCTTCAGTAAATTACCTCATCCTTTCTGGCTTTCACTTTTCTCTCCTAGAAGATAAAAGGTTGGGGTAGATGGACCTGCATGTCCCTTCCAGTTCTGAAGCAAGGATCCTTCCGATTGAGACTTCAAGTTCTGCCTTCTATCTCAAAGTCCAGTGCTTTTCTTCCCCCCAACTTAGTATCATTTTTTTAACCACAAAGTTTAAAAAGGTTAAAGTCCGCAGACTAGACTTAACCCATTTCCCTGACCACCATAAAAACTAAGGAAAGCTTGGGCAGCCATGATCCTTGGCAGGGGCTTAGATTTGACTCTCCTAATCAGGAGAAGAAAGGGATCGAGGGGATGTATAAGGAGAGAGGAGACCAGAAATCTTTGGAAAGAAAGGAAGACCCTAAATATCAATTGAGGCATGAATGCAGATTTCTTCTCTTTTCTAAGCTTGTGTAGAGAACCTGAGGGAGGAGGGGGAAAGAAATTAAGAGAAATTTGATGAGTTGAAGAAGAGAGATCAGGGGAAGAAAGGTGTGATAAGGATTGAGCAGCCAGTCCAAGAAGGAGACAAGCCAGCAATAAGGCACTGTATCTATCTAATAGAGATCGTTCCTCTAATTCTGGCAGAAATTCTATCTCTGAAGCCTGTCAGTGGAGACTTAATCCACCTCTGAGGGATGGGGAATTGGAAAAAGGGAAGAGAGAGAAAAGGTGGGGGAGGAGAATGGGCAAGAGTTGAATGGAGATTAAAGCCAAGATCATTCTCATCTTCAGGACATCATAGCATCAGTTTTGCCCACTCCTTCATACATGGGGAAAAAAAAAAAGAAAGGACATTCAAAACTTTTCTCTCCTGGAAAAATGACAGCTTCCTAAAGTTTACCTAACTGGATTTCCCCAGCCAGAGTTGGTTCTGCAAGGATAGATACCCTCTACCAAATACCCCAAACAGAAGCACTAAAAAGCATAGCTACCCTCCCTCTGCCCCATCCCACCTACCTACCTACACACACACACACACACACACACACACACACACACACACACATTACTAGAGTGACATTGTGAGACTACCCAGATTTTGAACAAGCAATGTCCTCAGGATTTAGTGAGAAAAAGCACTGAACCTGGAGTCAGGGAAGACACAAGTTCTCATCCTTCCCCTGCCACTTAATGGGTGCGTAACCATGAGCATGTTCTCTAACTTCTCTGAGTCTCAGTTTCCTCACCTGTAAAAGGGGGACAATGATAGTGACCTTTCTCACAGGGTTTTAGAGAATTCAAAGTTGCCTGCTAAGCACCCTGCCTCTTCCAAAGCTTTAAAGTAGCCTGCAAATGTTAGCCATTATTATATTTTTCAGAAGGCCAAGTGGCTGTTAACCTCCAAATCTGGCAATTGTCCAAGAGGTAGCATTATGAGCCTGTTAGGATCACAGAACTGAAAAGGACCGTAGAAGTCATCTAATATTTTTTTTAGTAAGTTTAGCCTTATTTTTAGTAAATTTAAATTTTTGCTAATGGACTGTTGTCATCACCTTCATTCTCCAATTTGTCCCTTCCCCTCTTCCTTCCAGAAATTCATTTTTGCAAGGATTAAAAAATGGGTGGAGGGAAGGTCAATAAAACAAACCATTACATCCATCAGGTCTGCTATTTGTGAAGTATTCCAAACCCATAAACGTATTCCTCTCTAAAATATGGGGAGAGGAGGGGGAAGAGGGAAGGAGGGAAGAATCTCATATCACTTCTTCGGAGCCCAACATTGTCATTTCCCATGAAGCTGCAGGTGACTTGGTTGTGTTCCTCCCATTTATATTGTGGTGGTAATTGTGTATATTGTCTCCCAAACTCTGCTTACTGATGTTGTCTTCAATTACGTGGCTTCCCATTCTTCTCAGGAGTCCTTCATTACTATAATAGTCCATCACATTCATGTAGCACATCTTACTTGCTCATTCCCCAATTGAAGGGCATCCACTTTCTTTCCAGTTCTCTCCTACTTAAAAAGGGGGAAGGAGACTGCTCCACATTTTTGGTGTCTATGGGATCATTCTTTTTCTCACTGACCTCCTTGGGGTACATTTCTAAGGAGGGGAATCTCAGGATGGGGATAATCACATTATTTTACAGATACAGTTCAATTTAACTCCACAAGTATTTGCAAATTACATACTAGCACCATACGAGGCACTGGCAAAAATGAAAGAATCCCTGCCCCCAAAAAACCTTAGCTTCCAGTGGGGATAAAGAGCATATAAGCAAGGAAACCAACATAAAATTTCTACAAAGCACAGAAGGATGAGGTGTAGGGTCCAGGACTAGGGAGATTATAGTCCTATAGTTCTCTGCCCTGATCAGACACATCTAAGTGTACATCTGGAGATTTTGGTTTTGGTTTTTTAAGAGGCAACATGGAGCAATGGATAGAGTGCTGGGCTTGGGAAAATATCTAGATTTAAATCCTGCCTGATGAATTTACTAACTACAGGACCCAGGGTAAGTCATTTAAGTTAATTGTGTTTCTGAGTCTTCATCTATAAAGCAAGAAGTATAGACTCTATAACCTCTGAGTTTGCTTCCAGCTCTAAATCTACAATCATGTGATGTCTCATCCAGTTCTAGGGGCCACATTTCAGAAAGATGCCAAGTGGCAGGTTTGTTCCTTACCCTGGTGACCTTCTGACAAGTACAAGAATTCTGGCTACCATTTATGTAAGCACATTAAAGCTTAGGAGTACGTGCAAAGGAAGGCAACAACCATAGAGAAAAGTCATATGAGAAAAGAATGAAGGTTTGGCCTGGGGAAGAGAAGACTCAACATGAACATGATGGATTTCTTCAAAAGTTAATGTAACACAGAGACATATTTGACTCTTTTAGTTTGGCCCTAGAAATCAGAACTGGGATCAGTGGATAGAAGTTACAAATGACAGATTTCAGTTTGCTATCAGGACATGCTTTTTCACTATGAGAGTGGTGCCAAAGTGGACTGGGCTGCTTCTTCCCCTCCTTCTACATCTTTAAGCAGAGACTGGGTGACTACTTGATTAGAGTTGGGATTCTTGTTGTGCATTGGTTAGATTAGATAGATGCTGAGGTCCTTTCTAGCCTGAAAATTCTATGATATATGTGAGTCATACCCAATCACTGATATGTATGTATACAATTATACAATAACATATGGAAGAGAATCAATAT
This sequence comes from Pseudochirops corinnae, assembly GCA_028646515.1. Taxonomy (NCBI): domain Eukaryota; kingdom Metazoa; phylum Chordata; class Mammalia; order Diprotodontia; family Pseudocheiridae; genus Pseudochirops; species Pseudochirops corinnae. The sequence goes on along the minus strand of JAQQSV010010841.1, from coordinate 635 downwards.
GCAATTATGAGTACACATCTATGTTCATACACACTCACGTACATGTGAACATTCGTAGGCACCCTCATGCCTGACTAAAAGAAACACTCATACACACATCAAGAAACACACAGAAACTTGCTTTCTTCACTAAAATGCTGCATTCTGTTGCTATGGCAACAGAAGTTCTCCAATCAGCAGGAAAAGAACCAAAATATGAAAACAAAGCTCCACAAGAAGGCTGGTGGAGGGAAGCAAGCATACCATGTTGTTATGGAGATGGAGACTGAGTGATGGGGGCTCAGAATGACTCCTGCTTTGTTCCATAGTTTCTCTCACTGACCCTTGGTGAAAAGGAAAGGCAATCAAGATCTATTATGCATTCCTTACATGTTAAGTTTATTGGAATTACACGGTATTTCATGTGAACATTAAGAGTAGCCTTGAAGGATGGAAAGAAAACAAAATTATGTGGTCCCCTTCCTTCCTTCCTTCCTTCCTTCCTTACTTACTTACTTACTTTCCTTTCCTTCCTTCCATCCTTTCCTTCCTTCCGTCCTTCCCTTCTTCTTCTTCTTCTTCTTCTTCTTCTTCTTCTTCTTCTTCTTCTTCTTCTACGTCTTCTTCTGTCTCTCTCTGTCTCTCTGTCTCTCTGT